>AWWV01013652.1:0-106556 GCA_001974805.1 Corchorus capsularis | reverse complement strand
TTAATATTTCATTCCTGAAATTAAAGGTGTTTTTATCCAAATCCAATTGGATTGGGTACAACAGATTTTGTTTTAGTCTTTTCCAGCTTGATGGTTTACTTTCAGACAGGGATTAGATGTGGTATTATAAGTTTGGCTTTAAAGTATTAACCCTCTTTTCCTTAGTGCCCCAAATGCGTATGTAAATGGCTGTAAAAAATGTTAGATTCTTTCCTATCCTTGAGTTCCTTAATTATTCTAAGCTATATGGAGGAAACACTGAAGATTTTGGTGAGACATTCAGGCTACTTCCATGAAGATGTTAGGCTTCAGGCAATCATGTCCTTGAAACGTGAGTACCAACTACATGCTTGTATTTATGTGTTCAGCTCATGCGAATCTCACTGCTGACTTTTGTCAATGATTGGTTTGCAGATATTTTAACAGCAGCACATGCAATCTTTCAGTGTCAGAATGTAAGTTATATTGGCTCCTTTGTTTTCCTTCCCTATACTCCCACCTCATGTTTGTTTAGCCACCCTGTAGTGGATTCTTCTCTTAGTTTTTACCCTCTGAAATGTAGGGAAAAATTGGGTTAGGGAGGAGTGAGTAGATCTTCTGGTTGTCAAGTTTTCCTCTGAATAATCAATGTTTATGGAATACAATGGAATAATTCTACTTACATGATGTTGATCTGTTGTGCCTTTGATTTTGTGCTATCTATTCCAATGTAGTTTAAAATTTTATATGATAAACTTCACTGTCTGCAAATTCAAATACAATATTGTATGCATTGAATTTGTCCAATGGTCCTTCAATCAAGCTTGTAGTTGTCGAAGCTCCTCTTTTAGATTGGTGAATTTGTTTTATTAGCTTATTAATTGAGCAACATAAAATGCACATAAACATGCGGGCGCATGCATGTATATACAGACCATAAGGCAGGTGCTCATCTATGCAAATATGTAAATATGCATGTAGTGTGCATGCATACAAGTAGGTGACTGCATACAAAGCTAATTAGTTTAATGTTTTTTTTTTTGGCTATGCAGGATGGGTCAGTGAAGGCAAAAGAAATTCTTGGTATTAACCGTAACTGTTTTCACCTATGCCTCACCTGGTTTGCACTGGTTGCTTATAGAGTTCTGATTAAGCATCTTGAATTTTTTAGATACTGTGATGAACATCTATATCAAGACTATGACTGAAGATGATGACAAGGAAGTTGTAGCCCAAGCTTGTACGAGCATAGCTGATATTATCAAAGATTATGGCTATATGGCTCTAGAGTCTTGTAAGTAGTTGGCTGCTTCCTATAAGAATCCTTGAAACTAAATCCTTTCAGGTTGGGAATGCTTATTGTTGGTTCATTCTCATGTTATCTGGTTTTTTCAGATATGTCTCAGCTTGTAGATGCAACTTTGACATTGCTCCGGGAGGAATCTGCTTGTCAACAAATAGAGGAGGGGAGTGATATTGATGATGATGATGATGCTGAACATGATGAAATTCTTATGGATGCGGTTTCCGACCTTTTACCTGCATTTGCTAAGTCAATGGGTTCTCACTTTGCACCCATATTTGCAAAACTATTTGAACCTCTGATGAAATTTGCGGTGAGTTATAGTAGTTACATAAGAAGTCATGATTTCTACAATAGCATCTTATACTTGTTTTGTTGGTGAGTGCAGAAAGCTTCACGCCCTCCACAGGATCGAACTATGGTGGTTGCTTGTCTTGCTGAAGTTGCACAGGATATGGGTGCTCCAATTGCAAGCTATATCGATGTAATTCAATTAGAATGTTCAATTGTTGAGGCTTTGTTTGGTTCTTGCTTTCATTTTGTGCTTTTTGTTGCCTAAAAGTTTTGCCATAATGACTTGAAATTTAAAAAAGAAAAAATTAGAATGCGACATCGATTTTAACATAATTGGTCTGTAAAAATCATGCTTTCTTATAGATGTTACATTTCTTTTCTTTTTTTTTTTAAAATATTTTGTATATCATATATTCTATCCTATTTTACATCAAAAAGCATTGCTTACTTCTGTATCCAACAGAGTTTATACTTCTTGCTTTCAGAAGCAAAAAGAAAGTAGCAAGGACTATAGCTATATTATAGCAGTTGATTTGATGTCTTTGTTCTTTTCAAACATATGCTGCAGTCTACTGAAATCTTTTTCATGTTTCAGAGGCTGATGCCCTTGGTGCTTAAAGAGCTAGCATCCTCATCAGCAACAAATAGAAGGAACGCTGCATTTTGTGCCGGAGAGCTGGCCAAAAATGGGGGAGAGTCAACTTTGAAGTATCCTTTTACAGCACATTTGGTCACCCACACTTTTTCTCTTCCCTTGTTTCCACATTTCAAAAAATGTGTTTTCATGGTGTCTTGCTGATACTTGGAACTATCTTTTACACCATTTTCTTCAAACTGTGATTAATTTTAAAAGGGATAGTTACTATGTCATCATTTTACATTCTCCACTATTTCCATGCCTCAATGTAGCTTTTCCCACTCATCAATAATAGATATTACAATGATATATTACGAGGGCTTTACCCATTATTTGGGGAATCTGAGCCAGATGATGCTGTCAGGGATAATGCAGCTGGTGCTGTTGCAAGGATGATAATGGTGCATCCACAATCCATTCCATTGAACCAGGTTAGTCTTGTCTGTTTCCTAGGTCTCTTGTTCTAAAACATCCCCCATCCCATCCCTCATATGTAATGTTATCTGTTTATAAATTGGTTAAATTTCTCAGGTTCTTCCTGTGTTTTTGAGAGCTCTTCCATTAAAAGAAGATCATGAGGAGTCCATGACTGTTTATAATTGTGTTTCTATGCTTGTTTTGTCATCTAATCCCCAGGTAATGCATGCCCTTGGAGATCAATTAAAATCTATGGGTCTTGATTTTAATTTCAGAAGTGATAGTCTTTGTTAATTTTGTCTCTGTTGTATATGCAAAGCAGATACTTTCTCTCGTCCCTGAGTTGGTAAATATTTTTGCTCAAGTCTTGGTGTCTCCAGCTGAAACTTCGGAAGTTAAAGCTCAAGTAGGAAGGGCTTTTTCCCACCTACTTTCTCTTTATGGACAAGAGATGCAACCCTTACTGAGCAACCTTCCACCTGCACATGCTAATGCCCTTGCTGCATATGTCCCAAACAGCTGATATCTGATCAGCTTGAGCTCAAAATGTTTCTTTGGCAAAGAAAATGGTCTTTCCCTATATTTTTTGGTTAGAGAGGTGAGACCTAGACACTTGGATACAATCATTTGTAGGTCATATCATATTTGAAAATTCAGTAAAAATATTACTACTATTGATGAATATATCCTTAGAAAGTTGATGAGTAGTGTTGTGGATTAATACATTCAAATCCAAAGCCCTTAATGTGATGTTCTAGCTGATTTTCATATGGTTACTTAATCATTTATACTTCTATATTGCAGGTATTTTTGTCGGAGTGCCGCATCCATTTTTGGGTTTGGAGATGCCGCACTGCTTGTCCCTTTTTTCTTTGATAAGCATACATGTCTGAATTTGCATCTGGCATCACATGCATGTAATTATAGTTGTTTTCTTGAGCCATTCATGATATTGATTATTTTTCCAATTTTTTAGAGGTTTTGAAATCCTATTTTATATACTAGTTTGTTGAGGTTACAAGGTTTTGTGATCACAGGTTTCTGCCTAGGTTGTTGTATAGTAGAATATAGCTTCACAACACCATGTATACAAGATACAATTTTTTTTTTGAATGAATGTGTTGGTTGGTTGAGTTGAGTCTATAATTTGTTATAAATTGATGGTAAAATATACGTTCTTTCCTTTCTATTTTTGGGGATTTTTTTTTCTTCATACTTGTATATGTTTATCATCTCGCAAGAAAAATATATAAATCTTCGTTGTTATTTGCATCTTACTATCTGGCTCTAATAGGGAGACGCTCTTGGCATGATAGCCAAGAATGCTAAGACTACAAATTAAAACTACCATGTGTCTCTCATTGAATTTTTAATCAAATGAAATGAATTTATAAATAAACATTTTCTTTTTGAAAGATCAATCTATGTATCTTTGGGGAAAAAAAGATTTGAGAAATTAAAATTTCAAGGTTTTTCAAAATTTCTAATTTAATATGATTCTTTATAACATTCAATAATTCAAATTTAGTTGGTCTAGTGATAGAGTGTTTGCCAGGGTTCGATCTCTGGCAACATCAAGTACTAAAATAATTCAAATAAAAAATAACAAATATACTCGAACTCACCCTAGCAACATCAAGTATTAAAATAATTCATTCAAATTCATTCAAATAAAAAGGAACAAATATACTCGATTCAATCATATAACGATATGTGTCATTTTCCTATTTATGTAGGCAGATATACTCGATTCAACCATATAGCGATATGTGTCATATTCCTATCTAAATAGACAGATATACTGGATTCAACCATATAGTGATATGTGTCATATTTCTATTTGTAAAGGCAAATATACTCGGTTTAACCATATAACGGTATGTGTCATCTTCCCATTTATAAAGACAAAATATACACGATTCAACCATATAGCAATACGTGTTATCTTCCTATTTATAGAGACAAATATACCCGGTTCAACCACATAACGATATGTGTCATTTCTCCATTTATAGAGTTCGAAAATTAAACTAACAATATATCTTAGTAATTTTATCTATAATATACTCAATCTAATTGATAAACCAATCTTTTTATAGTAAGTGATCATAAATTTAATTTAATATTTTTTCCCATTTGAGGTGTTAAGGAAGGTCTTATGCATAAACTATGAATTTTAACACAAGTATAAAAATGTTGTCAATCTCAAATCTTTGAGATACAAAAGAAAAAAAAAAGTACACAAACAAAGAAGGACTTCATGTATGTGAACTAAAAAGTGAAGCAACCAATAAAAAGGAAGCACGTGTAGAACAGAAGAGTGGGAGATAGAATAGAACAGCACGGTCGGGTTAAGAAGAAGAACAACAAAAAAACTTCAAACTCCAAAAAAAAAAAAAAAAACACAACACAACACATAAATAACACATCACCACTCATCTTACATCTTATAAAGTTCCCAACATCTCTCCTCTCTCTCTCTCTCCCCCTCTCTTCCATCTCCAAACTTATTTTATTTCTTTTCCCCTTTTCTCTTTTTCCCTTTTTATTTTCTTTCCCTTCAACCCCAACGCCAAACCCAATCTGTTCTTTGGCGGCTCCTCCTCTTCTTCTTCCTCTTCTTCCTCTTCTTACTTAATCAAATCCTGAATCTGTTTCTATCGTTAAAAGTTTCGATCTGATAAAGAAAGGATCTTTATTTTCCGTTTCTTGTTGTTGGGGTTTTGATTATTATTATTATATAGTATTAAAGAACCTGCCATGGTAGTGCCTACGCAACAACAGCAAACGCAGCAGCAGCAACCGAAACAAGGGGCGGTGGCGGTGGGGTCTACAAAGACATCGGCGGAAGAAGAGGCTTTGAAGAGGAATACCGATTGCGTTTACTTTCTTGCTTCTCCTTTAACGTGCAAAAAGGTTCGCTCTTTGTTTTTTTTCCTTTAGGGTTTTTAGGGTTTCGGACAAGATCTTGTTCTTCTTGGGATCTTGAGGGTTTCAGATTTACCTCTTTGCTTTTTCTTTAATGGGTGTTTGTTTAATTGTTTTTCTTATGTTTGGATGAAACTTTTAAATTTAATTGCAAAAGTGAAATTTTGGGTTTTAATTAAGGGAGCTGTTTAAAGGCTAGATCTTGATATTTTTATCTTAATTTTTTTCAGTTTTAAAACCCTAGTGAATTTCATTAGGAAATATAGGGAATCTTTCCTTGGTTTTCCATTTATACAGGAAAAAGAATGATTGCTGTTGCTAAAAAAGAGTGTACTGCTAAATGTTTGTTTTTTACCCTAAGTAGTGTTATTCTTGGAAGTTGATACTGTGGCAGATGTGGTTTGATCTGACCCTTTTACAAGTTTAAGATATTGGTTTCCTTTTTTTGCCCAACTTCAAGATATTGGTCCAAAGGATGGAAAAAAAAAGCATACATGTTTCTATAAGCGAATATGGCACTTCCTGTTATAGACTCTCTTGGTGTTTTTCTTGCATTGCATCTAGGGTGCCATGTTTTACATCATGTTTGACTGCATCATATTTATTACCTTAATTTTCTAGACTGCAGCTATTTGTCCACTGTTAGTTGTGAATTTTTTAGGTTGATGATTGATATGGAAAGGGAGAAGTATCCTTGTTAACCAGTCATAATCAGGCAGTTATGGCATATTTGATTAACTGCTATGTGTTATTGAAGTCTGTGACTAATATTTCTTCTCTTTTTCGTGTCAATAGGGAAGTGAATGTGAGTATCGCCATAGCGAATATGCACGGGTCAACCCAAGGGATTGTTACTATTGGTTGAATGGTAATTGCTTGAACCCAAAATGTGGATTTCGGCACCCGGTAAGTTTCTATTCTTTCTCTTGTACCAATAGTATTTTATCTATGTTAATGCTAGGGAGGTTTATGTCTTGCCCATTGAAAGTTGTGGTAGTGAAAGTTTGACAAATTGTGGATAATCAACCTGAAATTATTTGCGAAGCATTTTTGTACATGCTTTCGACAATTTATACAGTATAAATGTTCTTATGTTATTCTGGTGGTGTCTTTTCAGCCCCTTGATGGCTTGTTGGGAACTCAAGTAGCAGCTTCAGCTGGTTCTTCCATGTCTTCATCTCAGATGGCAGCAACACCAACACCAATACCTGCTGCTCATACACCTTACAACCAGGGTGCTTACAATCCCGGGAAACAAGCTGTGCAATGTGTTTTCTTCCAAAAGGGTAATTGCTTAAAAGGTGACAGATGTGCATTTTTGCATGGTCCACCTGCAAATAATAAAGCTCCACAGCCAGCAGCAGCTCCTCCTGCTGCCGAGCAATCTTTGAAGAAGACTTTTGGTGCCTTTGAAACATCCCAGGTGCCTAAGTTTCCCCCAACTAATAATGTTCCCAAGGTAGTTGCAATGCCTCGTGAAGTTAAAGCAACTCCAAAAGTTGAAGCTGTTTCTACTAGGAGTGGTGTTGGAATGGAGAGAAGTGTGCCACGCCCACCAAGCTTGGAAGAGGAACTTCCTCGTCACAGAGGAACAACCATTGCTTCAGTCGTTAATGGTGGTTCTGTCGGCCGTTCCAATCGCTTGCATCAGGCCCATGCCTCAGATGAACAGGGTTTTCATGCTGGTAAGGACACTGATGAATTTTTGAGGGAGTCCTCTCCTGGTTTTGATGTTCTTGTGGATGATGAGCTCAGAGATTCTGATTTCTACCATGGTGAAGATCAATATCGAGGCACGAGAGGACACGAGGGACGGAATGTCAACGAATACGATATTGGTCGCCCGGCTAGTTATGATGCCATGGCTGGTGTTGATCGAGAAGTATTTCGTGATGCACGAGACTATGATTCATTTGACAATATGCAAGGGCATTATGATTGGGACCATCCAAGGGCTTCATCTGAGAGAATATCTCTGGGACATTCTACTGTGGAAAGAAGAGTTTACTCAAGAGCTGACAGTCCTGATCATATGGAGTCAGATCTACGGTATCGTTTATCCAAGGGTAGGAGGGTTAATGGCCTTAGGTCAGTTGTAAGTCATGATCATGCCCTAGAAAACCATGAAGAGGAGCGACATCGGGGTTCTTTTAGAGACTCCCACCATAAACCTTCCCATGAGGGTTCCCTTGGTAGTCGTCTTCGTGGTAGAATAAAGCTTCCTGGGCGATCTCTTGGAAATGGGGCTGATTTGCGCTCTGAAAGAGAGATAGAAAGGGGACGGAATTGGGGCCGGCTCTCTCCAGGAAAGCCACAAACCTCTTCTCACCAGGGGAGACTCCGTGACAGAATAAAAGGAAGGGTCGAAGGAGACTACAGCATCAAAGAAGGTAGAAGTGTTAGGGGTCCAAGAGTTAGAAGAGAAATAATGGATGAGAGGAATGCTGATTTCGAAGGTCCAAAAAGACTCTCAGAGCTGAAAGTGGGAAAGAACCCTGAAAATAAGGAACATCAGTCTCTTGGAAAACGAAAGCACATAGAGGATTACCAACAAACTGAAGGTGATGTTTCATTTGAAGGGCCTATGCCTCTAAGCGAGATTCTGAAGAGAAAGAGACAATCTGGATCTGCAGCTTCTGGGAGTGGTGTAGCATCTGTAAATAAGGAAGACATTAACCAGAAACAAAGCAAGGAAAGCTTGATCGGTGGCTCCTCTGACACAATATTAAAGGAAGAATCCAAATCTACAATTGCAGAAACTGAACCGGCGGCTCATGGTGAATCTTCTCAACTAAATAACGAGCATGAGATTGAGGAGGGGATGGTCACAGATGAGAGGATGGATGATCACGAGCTTGAGGGAGATGACCAGCAGGATGGAGATTATTATTATGAGCAGGGTGAGGAAGGGGAGTATGAGGAGGGTGAAAATGTGGACCCTGAAGAGGAGTATGTAGAGGAGGAAGAGGGTGAAGATGGTGATGACTTTGAAAAGAAGCTCGGTGTCATGTTTTCATGAGTTGTGGGGAGATGAAGAAAGTTAGGCAGACTCCTCACAGCTTTTGCTTATGATTATTGTGGTTTTTATGGAGGATCTTGGAAGCTCATTAGTTTTGCTTCTTTCTGATCAAGCAAGAGTTAGTTATATTGGAATTTCATTGTAGAAGTAGGGACATTAAGTTTTGTTCTTGTATCAATTAAAACTCAATGTATTTACAAACTGATTGAATGGGATCTTCTTATGCTTTGAGGCCTTTTGTTGTGCCCTCCAGTTGAAGTTAATTATTAAGTGCATGACTGGAAAGAAGTAGAAAGAGAATAAGAAAAATTTTATTCATCTCCATTTCTGTACTTTGCTCTCTGCTATTCTATCTTTTCTTTCCCTTTATCGTATAGCAGTTCTTCACCATCACCATGGGTGCATGGAAAAGTAAGAACGCCCAGTATCTGATGTGACCTTTAAAGAGGCACAGATTCGTTAATCCATGGATTCCTTCTCTGTTGGAAGGATCTTGAATGCCAAAAATCAGAAAGTAAAAAGATCCTTTTGTGGAGAAAAAGAGAAGTGGAATGGAATAACTACTCTAAACTTTATTTGAAAAATCCATTTCATCCCACTTGGCAGTAGGTAAATGGTGAGATTCCCATAGCATTTGAATTGGATAGACATACACATATTTTGATTTAACCGAAGGTATCTTATGTCTTATTAACTCGAGTCTAATTCCTTCATAACCAAGAATATTAAGAGTTTTTTTGGCCAGAAAGAATATTAAGAGTTAAAAACCCTCATAACAATGAACAAGAAAACCCTCATAACAAATACGTTATCCCGGAATGAACTTGTGTTTTCACCTTTATTGAATCTTAAGTCTATTGTACCAAAAAAAAAAGAATGTTAAATCTTCAAATTTTCATTATTTCACTATATGATCAAATATGGAATGGCAAATTATATAATACACCATCAGTGGAGTTTAGCAGACTATACAAGCGGGTCCTAAAAGGTGACATGTGTCCTTTAGGGACTACATTGAAATATTTAAAACTTAATTAATTAAAAAAATGGACATGTGTCAACTCCACAACCCGTCTGTGAAATCCAAAACAAATAATTATCCATATGGAATTACCATCTCATTTTAGTAAAACAATGACTAAAACAAACATATATGATCCATATTCCAGGTGACTGATTATATCTTTATCAGCCCATTAAAAGCAAGGAATGAAGTTAGTTGGGCCTTGCATTTTGACAATTTCAAATACGAAGTTGGGTCTTAAAATTATACTATAATAATTTAACTGTTGTTTATGACAAGAAAAGAACTTGCCTATTTTGTTTGGTTGGCGAGCCCTGAAGCCCAAAGTCTCTTCAGCAACAACCTAGTCCTACTACAGTGACAGACAGTCCATCAGCATCACCCCCCATAAACCTAGAGCTTTTTTCTGCTACACTCTTAAACCCTAAAACAAAGCCTGAGAAAAACAAAAACTCATTCTTTTTTTTTCACACAATAATATACAAATTTGTTCAAAAATGCAATCTCAGCTTCGAAAATGAAGCTATTCTCAGAAACTCTTATAGGTTTCTTCACCAAGATGCTTCTGTCTCTCCGCCGTCTACTCCACAACCGCAGAATCAATGTCACTGTCAGAGTAAGCCACCCTTTTCCTCTCTTTCAAAACCCTCATCAGCTCAAATTTTCCCCGCCTTTAAATAACTCTCTTATTGTTTGCCCTTTTATTTTATTCACTAGTTTCTTCTACATGATGAAGTTCCCATTTGGGACCATTTCTAATAGTAATCCCCATACATTTTTAGATGATTTCAATAGGGAATCCTTGTGTAAAATTATTCGACAAGATCAATGGGATGATCCCAAGATTGCAACTTTGTTTGATTCAAGCTTGGCACCCATTTTGGTGTCCAAGATTTTGGTTGGTTTAAAGCAGGAGCCTAAATTGGCATTGAAATTCTTCAAATGGGCGAAAACCCGGAAAGGGTATAGCCATACTAGTCAATCTTACAGTATATTAGTGCACATTTTGTTTGATGGTAGAATGTATTTTGATGCTACCTGTATTCTTAAGGAATTCACTTTGTGGAGGAGGGGGGGAATGTTGCCAGGGTGTGATTTGTTTGATGTTCTATGGTCTACAAGGAATGCTCACCGCTATGGGTTTGGGGTGTTTGATGCTTTGTTTGGTGTTTTGGTTGATTTGGGAATGCTTGAGGAGGCTAGCCAATGTTTTTCGAAAATGAAGAGGAATAGGGTTTTGCCTACAGTTCGTTCTTGTAATGCTCTTTTGCATAGGCTTTCTAAGTCAGGGAAGAGGGGTCAAACTAGGAGGTTTTTTGAGGAAATGATTGGGGCCGGGATTGCTCCATCAGTATTCACATACAATATAGTCGTAGATTGTATGTGCAAAGAAGATGAATTGGATAGTGCAAGAATGTTATTTGAACAAATGAAAGAGATCGGTCTAACACCTGATATTGTCACATATAACTCCCTCATTGATGGATATGGAAAGATAGGATTGTTGGATGAAGTGGTTTCCTTATTTGAAGAGATGAAGAGTGTAGCATGTGAGCCTGATGTAATTACGTACAATTCCTTAATAAACTGCTTTTGTAAATTTGAGTGTATGCCTCGGGCTTTGGAATTTTTTCGTGAAATGAGGATAAGTGGGTTGAAACCAAATGTTAGAACTTATAGCACATTAATTGATGCTTTTTGCAAGGAAGGAATGATGCTACTGGGGATCAAATTTTTACTTGATATGAGGCGGATTGGTCTTTTACCTAATGAGTTCACATATACTTCTTTAATTGATGCACATTGTAAAACTGGCAATATGACTGCAGCATTGAAGCTTGCTAATGAGATGTTGCTGGAAAATATTGACTTGAATATTGTTACATATACAACTATAATTGATGGTCTTTGTGAAGCAGGGCAAACAAAGGAAGCAGAGGAAATTTTTAGGGCAATGCTGAAAGCTGGATTAACACCTAATGTGCAAATTTATACTGCCCTTGCTCATGGCTATATGAAAGTTAAGAAGATGGAGCATGCCTTGAACCTTTTGAAAGAAATGAAGGAGAAAAGAATTAAACCTGACCTTTTGCTGTATGGAACCATAATTTGGGGCCTATGCATTCAGGATAAGATTGAAGAAACTAAAGTTGTGATTAGTGAAATGAAGGAATCCGGACTGAGTACCAATCCTGTCACATACACTATGGTCATGGATTCTTATTTTAAGGCAGGAAAAACCAATGAGGCACTGAGTCTGCTAGAAGAAATGTGGGAGATGGATATTGAAGTTACAGTTGTGACTTTTTGTGTATTGATTGATGGTTTGTGCAAGGCAGGGTTGGTCCTAGAGGCAATTAATTATTTTAACAGAATGCCGGAGTTCAATGTGAAGCCTAATGTTGCAGTTTATACAGTATTGATTGATGGCCTTTGTAAAAACAATTTCATTGAAGCTGCAAAAAATATGTTTAATGAAATGCTAAGCAAAAATTTGGTTCCTGATAAAACTGCTTACACTGCTTTGATAGATGGAAATTTAAAGCATGGCAATTTTGAGGAAGCTTTGATCTTGCGGAACAAAATGAATGAAATAGGCATGGAGCTTGATTTGCCAGCTTATACTTCTCTGGTTTGGGGTTTTTTCCAATGTGGTCAGTTACAGCAAGGAAGAAAATTTCTTGATGAGATGATCAGTAAGCATATCTTTCCAGATGAGATTCTTTGCATTGGTGTAATAAGGAAGTACCATGATCTAGGACATGTTGATGAAGCCATTGCATTGCAAAATGAATTGTCTAAGAGGGGTTTAATTACTAACCCCATCCATTGTGCTGTTCCAAGTGTACAAACGTGAGGTCTTATTGTTGGGACATCAATAATCATTCGAGCTGTGTTGGAAACTTGAATCACGAGGCCATGATGTGCCATATTAAGGAATGAGAACCAACCCAAGATATACCTTCTTGTGGATGCAAAATATTAGCAAGTTTGCTGGTAAAGGATGCTTCCAAAGGTCATCTTTTTTAGCAATGCGAAACCTGCCTGAAGAGGTTGGAGTCAAATGAACTTTTGATGTTCATTTGACGCATCAGGCTACCAGATCAAATTAAAATCCATTGATGGTGCTGGTGAGTGATGATTACAAAGAAATTTTCATTTTTTTAAAATTGTTTTCATTATATTCTCATATAAGTAGAAACGGGGGCAAATGTGCTTAAGCTTTATCACTGCTTAGTGTTTTTAAAGATGTAATTACAATGTAGGACCACGTACAGGAAACAGAAAAAGGTGACAAAACTCCATTTGTTCCTATAATTTTGCTTATGTGTCTTATATTATCATGAAATATTGATAGCATGAGGTTTTTTCTTATATTGAAGAAAAATAAACTTCTGATTTTTTATTAATTATATGGTTAAAAGACACCCAACAAATACAATAATGTCTATGGTTACAATTTCCACACTTCTGCTAGAGAGCTTCTAGTCTGACATTACATGAAATCTTCATCTATGGAATGGGAGGAACCTCTGCGAAATACGTCTGTGATCTTTTTACTGCATGTATTTTGAGGAGAGTTTGTTGTTCTAGACTTGAATGGACCTTTTTATCATCAATTAACAAATCTTTTCCTTCATTAATAGTCAGACCAAGGTTGCTTTTCAGTTGACCCTGTATCATGCTGGTGATGATTGGTATTGCTTTATTAAGTTGTTGTCGACATTTATTCAGGTCAAAGGAAGATGCAAATACTATTTCTCATACAGCATATATTCTTGTAGTCTGTTTGTCAGTGCAGATAGAGATTCAGAGCAGATGAGGCTAATCTTTTAATCAGGTAAACTTTAAAAGGCATGAAATTGCCATCTTTTCAATTCTCAATTCCATGTTTATTGATGACTCATTATATATCAGTATATGTAAAAGATCTTAAATGCTAATGACACCTTGATATCTGTCTTAGTAGGTATTTGCAATTGATTAGTTGTTCTTAAACTTTGTTCATGTTAGCATTATTTAACTGTTGATTGCTTAATTTAATATGACTGCCATAATTTGCGAAATGTTAGTAATCATAACATGCATTAATTCCACCTTTCTGCATTTTAACTAGTAATTATTTAGCTGATGTATACATTTTAGGAAGGAATCCTTATTGTAGAAGCTCAACTTATTGACATGTTATCGTTGGTTTGAAGCTCCGGCTTTGTCCATAGAAGCCATAAAGGAGATGGTGAAGCTGAAAGCTACGTGGACGGCAGTTGGTTCTTTCATACCAGGTTGGGTTTCAGGGGCCTGCTGCTGCTTTGAGTCATTGAGAAGAGAGCACAATGTCTAGAATTTGGAAGACGATTGTTTCAACTTTCAAAGCTTGTGTAGTTTGGAACTTCTGTTTTTTTGTTCTTTACATAGTTCAAGTAAAATTACATTTTTAAGTTGTATTTGATTAAAGAGTTTGAAACCCAAGATCTCTTGTTTAGAATTCATGTCCTTGAGCATTCAAGTGCTCAATAACAGGCATGTATTTCGTTTCTCAAAATCAGTGGTGAAAAACATATTCCCCATTCTTTGTATCTATGTTTTTCACAATATTTTGGTTGCTTTGATACATGAAATATTTGAGAATTTGGTTCAATTATTTATATGGAGTATAAAACTTGTGTATCATTATAATTCAATTATGTACCTTATGAGAATAGGGAATAATTCATAAAATTGTTCAAGAAACAATTTTGGCTTTGAAAGAGAAACATGTTCTGTAATTTTTATTTTTATATTTTAAAAAAAAAAAGAAGAGAGAGAGAGAGAGAGAGAGAGAGATAAAACGACGCCGTTTTAGAGCCAAATGCCGAGAGTAGATTTATAAAGGAAAAATTAGAAAATAGTCAAACCCTAGTGGTTTGGGAGAAGGTGTGGAGAAGAGAGCGAGGTTTGGGTTTCAGGTATGGTTTCAGGCTTGGTGTTTTTTTTCTCAGTATATTCTTTCGTTAAGTAGCCGTTAAATCCAAAATCTAGTCTTTTCCCTCCCCTTTCGCTCTCCAAACTCCGACCAGAGAAAAGGAAAGCTCAAAGCTTGCTTCCATGGCTTCTTCTCTAACTCTCTTTCTTTCTCTTCCACAGCTGAAAAAAACAAAAGAAGAAATTGGTGAAATTTTCAAGGTTTTTATAAGCTACAACACAAAGGATGGGAAGTAGGCTTCCGGTTCAACACTACAATAATTCCTTCATAGCTACCTCTCTTCACGATCTCAACACCGTTGATTCTCGCCCTTCCGACACCGACGCCGTCGACGCTTCCGATGCGTTGGATCACCATGATCACGATCACCATGACCTTCACGATTCCACTGCTGTTGTCTGTACACTATTCTGTCTTCACTTTCGTTCTTTTTTTCTTTTTTGGAAATTTTTATGAAATTTGGGAATATTTGCTTGTGCCAGGAGTGTATGCACGAATCTTATGGAAGTTCTTTACCAATTCACGGTGTTGGAGCGGATGACGAAGATCGATCTAGCTTAGATAATAGCGACTCTTCCAGAGGAGCTTTCAGTATTTTGACAATTGAAGGTATAAAAAGATTTTCTTTTAATTTTTTAGGTTTCTTAAATAATAGCAAATGAGTAATTACTAAAGAAATCAAATAAAAAGTATATGCAAATGTTGTTTTTGATTTTTTTTTCCTTATTGCCAAAATTGAATTTTCTTAAACCACAGATGTTTCACCAATTGAATCAGCAAGAGCCAGATTTCTGCAAATCATAGTTGACCATTTTATTAATGATCATGTGGTTGAAGTGATTGATAACGAGTCACCTGCTGACTATAATGCTCAGCCAGGACAAGACAAAATCAATAAGAGAAAGACAAGAGATATACAATACGAAGGCGATCCTAGGTTCGCTTTGCCCTTAATGTATGTTGCCAATCTGTATGAAACTCTAGTTAATGATGTAAACATGAGGATTGCTTCATTGAATGGCATTCGCGATAAGACCATTGGGGTAGCACTTGAAGCTGCTGGTGGCTTGTACAGAAGATTGGCTAAGAAATTCCCTAAAAAAGGTAGTTTGCTGTTAACCATAACATGATGAGGATAATGTGGTTTGACATTTTTCTTGAAATTTGATGTGGCCCTTTATGAGTGTAGGTTCTTGTACATATAAAAGAAGAGAACTTGCAACTTCTCTTGAAACGAGGACAAGGTTTCCAGAATTAGTTATACAAGAAGAGAAGCGAGTTCGTTTTGTGGTAGTCAATGGTTTGGATATTGTTGAAAGACCAAATAATGTGCCTATTGAAGAAGCTGAGTGGTAAGTTCTTCCTCTGAAACTTCAATTTCTTTGATTTTAATTTTCGATTCTGGTTTTTAGCAGCATGGCTCTCTTTGTTATGACTAGTTTATAAGTGTCATGCATGCTACTGTTTCTTATTTAGTTGGCTGATTGATCCTCCCTAAGGAGCACTATTTCAGTGATCTTGTCAATAATTCTTTGCCTATAACAAAAATTCAGAAGTTAGCTAGATTGCTCGCAATGTAAGTCACTTGGACTTTGGAGTATCTATATTATGACTGTAGCTGATTGAGGCAGCAATGTATCTTAAAATGATGAGCAACTAATATGTTGAATTTCTGCTGGCTAGCTTTTGATTATCTGGATCTTCTACCTTTCTCAAAATAGAAATCTGGTTCTTCTAGGAGCTATATCTCACCTTGTTTGCTTATTCCCTGGCTACTATGTATCTTTTTCTATAGTTTTTTCTTAATGCCCCCTCCTTTTGCCATTCCTTTCCCATCATAAGCTTTTGTCTTTTGTTTTGTTGCAGTCCTGGTACGGTTGTTATATTGTCAATTGCATTAGGGAAGTTATCATGTGGTTTTCTTCTTCTGTCGTTACTAAGCATGTTCATTGCTATAGAAGAAAGTGGTGCATTAAATTGAAAACAGCAAGAATCATTGTTATATTAGGGGAGATATCACCTTGTTTGCTTGTTGTTTTACCTGACTACCGAATTATCTATATGTATAGTTTTGTTCATGCATGCCTAAGAGGCTATAACTTTTGCTTTGCAGCAGTTTTCCAATGTTGTTATTGTTAACTTGATTATATGAGGGAAGTTGTTTATACCATTATGTGTCACTTTATGTTCTCTTTATTCTTTCCTATTGGAAGAACTCCTGATTTCTTTCCCATCCATTATGCTTCATTTTAGACACTTCTTTACCTACTGACATGTGACAAACTTGGACTTTAAGGATTGTGAGAGACATTGCCTCAATCAGCATTCCTCTGATCCTCTCTGACTAGTTTTCTATTTGTGAAGGTTTAAACGTCTGACAGGTCGGAATGAGGTCGCTATCTCCGCTCGAGACTACAAGTTTTATTCTCCAAGGCATAAGTATAGGCGTGTTCCATCAAACACAGTATCTAACATCTCTTCTTTATCTGTAAGCTCTATGCCCTCTTTTCCAAGAACTTTGATGTTTTTCATCTTTGGACAAGTAGGTCTTGGATATTTGCTGGAAGTCTATTTGCCTTAAAACTCAGTAGCATTATTAGTGTAGAACCATATCATAAAGAATGGACATAATCATGAAACTCTTAAGACATGCTTTGATGGTTCATTACTGATTTGAGGATTGCATGTAATGTTGAGGGTGTTCACCCTCTCTCCATCTCTCAATGAAACTTAAATTTCTCTGTTTGCCTCATGATGGATTATCAGAAGATTTTAAATGGAATGATAAAATCCTTAAGATACCGATACATTGTACCTTGCCAATTAAAGTTGAATACATAGATATAATGTTGTAATCATTTTATATTTTTGCAGACATTCTCTGGCGATAGTTCTTCTCCAATGTCTACTGCTCAAGGTTTTCACAGCGTAAATGAAGTAAGACCTCCCCTGTGAAATGAGCAGATGCTATTTTTTTGATAGAATTGTTTGTAGTGGAGTTTCCATATAGCTGCACAAACTTTAGAATTGTATGTTGCTCGTTTTGGATCTTAGTTTTGCCTGCTCCCAGTGACTGAACTGTTGAAATGCAGAGCTACTAGATCTTTGACAACAACTGGTTTCACCATAAAAAGTTGGATTGGAAATAAAAAAAAGAAATTATATATTTGAAAGTAGATAAGCTCTTCGGTTTCCACTTGCTCAAGTAAATCGAGGAGGCTGCTCATAGTAAAATTCGAAAGGGAAGGATTAAAGGCCTAAAAGTAGGTGTTTTGTCCTCTTGGTTCCATTTCTTGTATTCTTCACCAGGAGAAGCATTAAGATGGGAGCCTCTTACATATTCTATAAAATTTTATAGGGTATAAACTTGGAGAAAAAGTAAATGATATATTTAGGGAATTCTGGATCTTGCCATGTGTGATTGCAAGTTAATTGCAAATATTTTATATTAGGGAATTATAACTCCTCTCAAGGTGGATTGGAGTGAGCTAGTTGGAAAAAGCATTTGAAGCAACTTGGATTTGACATCTTATTGTGCTAAACCATTGCTATTATTGCAGAGTCAGCAGCAGACTCCATCGAAGCATCATGTACCGCCACTGTCACATCAGCCTCAGTTTCATCCTATTCAGCAGAATCATCAACCGGTTCACCAAAATCAACATACAGCTCATTTTCCCCAAAATCATCAGTGTGGGCCACCATCACACTTAACCGAAATTAATCATGCTCACCAGTCACCGGCCATGTCTCAACACATAGCTTGCTTACAACCTCTAGCAGGAGGTCATGTTGGAGCACGCTTGCATGTTATGGTGAGGTTTTTAATGTATATATCCCGATGCACGATTATTATTTTTTTCAGTGGCTATCCTGTTTTCCTATATTGTTATTGTAAATTGTTTCCATGCTCTAGCTCTTGCTATAGGTAAATTGTCACTGGGAAAGCATATAGAAATGTTTATGTTTTTGTTAACATAAAAGTCGATATTGACATCCTGTGAAATGCTTACATTTCAGCCTCCAAGTCCAGCGAAATACTGTGATGAATGCGGGGCGCCATATCTGAGAGAAACATCTAAGTTCTGCTCAGAATGCGGTATAAAGAGGTTAGGGATATGATGATCTGCAGATATGAAATACTATCATTCAGTAGTGTAATTAAGTAGCTTGGTAAGAACGGAACACCCAACAATTACAACTTTGGGAGTTCCAACATCAAAAACATTGTGGGGTAACCCAAATTTTTGTATAAAAAAAAGGATATAGGTTAAGTACTTTTTTTTTCTCTGGTGAAACCCAAATTTTTGTTTGGTACATGAAAAAAAAAATTCAATTTCATTCCTTAAATATTAAAAAATATCAAGAAAATGAATTAAATACTTTTTTAAGAAAATGAGGTGAATGAAACTGAAAAATGAAAATGAATAAACATGCTTTTTATATTGGGCCTTCATAAAAGCCCGAGTCTAAAAGCTGGCTTAAGGCCCAATATAAGGAAAAATGTCGGCATGGGTTGCAAGCTGACAAGTGCGAAGTGCCTCGGAAACTCCCACAAAAACAGAAGCCCACAGTTGGCCTTTGCTTTGCTTGCCTTGTTTTGCCTTGCAATTTGCAACTGCAGGCTGCGGCGGACGTAACGGTGGTAACGCTTGCTTGCTCTCACAAAAGTCACCCTACTTCTAAAGTTCCAACTACTCTTATCAAACCCTTTACCTAATTCAACATTAATTAGCCCTCAAAAAACTCTCCGATAGATAGACCACTCTTTTCTTTTAGTCTTTCTGTCTCAGTCTCCTCCACTCTTTCATCCTACCTTGTTTTCTTCAGTTTTGTAAATCCTGAAGAAAAAAGAAGAAGAAAAACCCTGAAATTTGTAGCCATGAATCCTGCTCTAGCCACATTGTCTTCACCATCTTCTTCTTTCCTCCATTTCAAGTCACTTTCTTCTTCTTCTTCAGCTTCTTCATTTCTCACATTTTCATCCCCAAAACCCCTCAGGATTAGGGCTTCTTCTGCAAATCCTGATTCCTTTTCTAACCCTAATAACCATAATCAACCCTTCACTCAAAAGCTTCAATCTTTTGCCAAAACAACTATTTTACTTGGTGCGACCAGTTTGTTGATTGGGAAATTTTCCCAATTTCCTGCCAAAGCTGAGTCTTTGCCCACGATGACTGAACAAAAGACTTCCATTGTTGAAGAAGAAGGAGAGGAGAAGCAAGAAGAAAAGACCCAAGAGCAAAAACAAAGTTCCCCACTTTCAGAGTTCCTGCAATCTAACACCGAGGCCATTGAAGCGTTGAAGACCCTCTTGGAACAGAAGCTCGAAAATGGGGAAGACGAAGAGGCTGCTACTATCTTGAACCGTTTGGTTTCTGCTCAACCGGAGGTAATCGATTGGAAGTTTTTGTTGGCGAGGTTGTACAGTGAAATGGGTCAGACGGAGAACGCACGCAAGGTATTTGAAGAAATTCTTCAAACAAATCCGCTCTCTTTCGAGGCTTTGTTTGAGAATGCTTTATTGATGGACCGTTGTGGGGAAGGAGAAGGCGTGATCAAGAGGTTAGAAGAGGCTTTAGAGATTGCCCAGAACGAGAAGAAAGTCAAAGAAGCAAGAGATGTTCGACTGATAATGGCGCAAATACAGTTCTTGCAAAAGAACGTGGAGGAAGCTTTGAAGAGTTACCAGGAATTGGCAAAAGAAGATCCCAGTGATTTCAGGCCGTATTTTTGTCAAGGGATGATATACAGCTTGCTTGATAGGAATGATGAAGCTAATAAACAATTTGCAAAGTATAGGGAGCTTTCACCAAAAAAATTTGAGGTGGAAGGCTATCTGAGGACATCTTTATCAAGAATGAAAGTGTTTGGGGCCGATGAGGAGAATTAAGTTTTGGGGGGTTTTTGGAATTTTCTGGCATTAAGCTGGTGGTATACAATTCTTGGGTAATACTCCTTTGAATTTTGCTAAATTTTGCTGATTAGTGTTATATTAGGCCTTTAAACTTTATTGAAAATGATAGTAGTGATGTTGAAACTTAGTTTTAAGTTTCAGAGGATACTCAACAGAAGTAAGAAGATGAGAGTTTTTTTTGTTACAAAGAAATAGAGTAGTTGTTTGTTGACACTTCATGGTGACTTCAATAATGAGCTCAAGTTGATGATTTACTATTGTTTCTTCTTCTTTACTGTTCTCCTTAGTTTTATTTGTTGCTATTGCTATGGATGGATGATTTATGCTGGGATACTTTGAGCTTTATCACATTCTTAAAATGCAGTATAATGTAACTTAGTGAGAGTTAGCTGTTATAAACAACATTGGGCAATTTGCTGCAAACCCAGTTCAAATTATAGCTTCCACCCTCAAGTTAAATAAAATAAAGTAGATGCATTGGATCCTGATAAGATGAGAACAGAAATATATTTCCAAGTTAAAGCTCAAGTTCCAGGATAACTTTCATTAAGATCTATTTACAGTAGCTTCTGGGGCTGAATTTTTGCCCATACTTTGTTCCTCAGCTTTCCTGCAAATCTCTTTCCCACATCACCTTGGCCACCACATTCCTCAGGCATGAGATTTTCATCCTGCTGCAAAATGTTAACCTCCTAGGACGCAGCTCCTCGCAAAGGGATCTAATTGTTGAAATGATACTTGCAAAAGCTCTGAAGAGAAAATTGAGAAGAAGAAAGAACTTCTAAGGAACAATATGGTGTAATAATTATTTTGTATAGAAATGAAGTCTTTCAACTTTCAACATGTAGGAATGCATGAAACTGACCTTGGTTCCAGTAAGTTTGTTGTTGCTTCATTTTATTGAGCAAGTCTATTACTTCCTCTGTAAAGGACTCTTCATTACCTGCAGGTTTCGTCTGCAAACATCCTTTTCTTGCAGCAATGAGGTCAAAAATACATTTCCCTAGGTATACCTGAAAAGTACAACGCATTCAATGAGAAAAATAATACTCCGGCTGCATTTACAAGGAAAACATGAAGGAATTTGAGAAAAAAACTACTCTTATCTTATGATTATATGTTATTGACAATTACCTTCATTGTCGAAGCATTTGACATAACAGTTCTTTGATCTTTTATGTCATCCACTGCCTGTAATGCTTCAACAATTTCCCAAAACTGTACAAGGTTAACTTGCATGTTACAGTCATTCGAGTTCTTAGCAGGAGTAAGAACTTCAGAAAACTTGGCAGCACGGATTCTGGTGGAACCACGAGGACTTTCACTTTTAGGAAACAAGACTCGGAATATATCCTCCTTGCATGGATTGGCTTCCATATCTAAGAAAAAAGCATCCGAGCATGCAAAGATAGGCCGATTTTCCCCCATGCCCACAATGATGAGAGGGTTTCTGATATTTTGAAATGCCTGGGCAAGCACATATAGGTTATTCTGACAATTACCCTTCACCCAACTCTGAAGAGCATCATAAAAGTTCAAGGGTAGTAGCTCTGTAATATGCTTTTTCTCCAGCAAGTCAGAAAGTAAATCTAGACGCTTCCCAAAATTCAAATGAAGCAGACATATAATGACGACCAATCTCAAAACCAGCAGTGAACGGTACTCATTCACATTTATATGAGATTTCTCAATCCTGTGTATTGTCTCTCCCCAATTATAGAGAAAATTTTGGACCATGTCACTTGCAACAATAAGGAGGTCCTCCATGTCAATTATACTTTTGTGGAATGGCATGCCAACAATAAGCCATTCCACAAAAGTAGTCTTTGTGGTGAAGAAGAATCCCTTGAAGTGAGATAACATAACCAGATAGCGCTCAAGGAGATACAAGAAACAAACAGGTGACATATAATCAGATATACTCATCCAGTCAGCACTGTAAGTATCTTTTAATGCTTCATGGAACTTAAAAACAATTAGCTCCTCATTCCCACTTTCCTCAATTATAGATTCTGACCTACTATTCCCACTGAGATATTCATTGAGATGACCAGTAACATAAACTGGGGAATAAGCTGTGTCTCTTTGGAGACTCACAATGAAGTTCTTCCATGCATTCTTCCCTTCTAACTCCTCGAAAATTTTCCCATATACCTTATTATTTAGCTGATGAGATCCAAAAATTATCAATGCTACCATCCCAATTCCCTCGTAAGACAAGCCATCATCATTTGACATGATCTTCTCAAATATAACTTCTTGGAGTAAATTCCTTGAAGTTTCAGTTCTCCTGAGAGAGATCATATTTGCTGTCAATGAGTCTCGCCAATCAAGAGGGAATATGCAACGGAAGTAGTGCCTTTTTGACAGTTGAACACATTCCATCAAATCCTTGTTGACATGCTGGCTGTTCAGAAACTTTGATTTCAAAAGAGATGTGGCAACCTCGTAAATATAAGTAAGAGACCTGCTTTCATAGAAGGTTGACAAGGAATTTTTGCAAGAGAAATTATACAATTCCTCAAGCTTTCTCAAAACTTGCAGGCCAACAGATAGTAGTTCAGAATACCAATAACTCCTTGCAGCTGTGACAAATTGATGGAAAGGAATCGAAACCGGCTTCTGATTACTGCAAATATATTCACCAGACAGTTTTCTCAGCCACTCAGCTTCAGAATTCAGTACAAGATAGACAGTTTTGGCATTATTGACCCGTCTCCACACACCGAAATAATTCAAGCAGTATTCTCCATATCTTCTATGATCACTAGTTTCTTGCATTTTAGCATGATCAAGAGACTCAAGTATCTTCATGATTCTTTCGTTCCAGAAATTCCAAAAGTAGACCAGTGTGTCAGTAGAGACCCTGTTAATAGAAATTTGCTGTTTTGAAAAGCTTTCTACATCAAGGACCAATTCATCTATCCATACATAATTTTTTGATGTGTTACGAAGGTGATAATCTAAAATCATACGAGCTGTTAACACTTCTCCTCTAGGGCTCTCATGCCTCCGTGAAGCACTTAAAGATCGTTCCATCAATCGTAAGTTGCTTGGCTTAGTGACTAATATGTCAGTGTTAGAATTAGATGTGTTTGCTTTAAACTTTCTTTGTTTTTGACTTTGCATGTAGCTTAGCACATGTATTCCACTAACTCTCTTATAAATATGTTGATGTACTGTTACATGCAAGTTAATGAAATATGCTATGAATTTTCAGACCACTTTTGCTCTGTTTTTTCTGTGAGTTTTCTTGCCTCTTTGTTGTTTAGCTTAGTTTATCAAACTTTAAGTCAACAATTGGTATCAAGAGCTGTGTTCTTTGAGTGACCTGTGAGGGAGAGAAAACACTTGAGTGAAACACGAGTGAAAGAGTGAGGATTTTGCAGACATGGCTTCAGGCAGTGGTGTTCCTATGCCACCAGTATTCACAGGCCAGAATTATCATGTATGGTCAGTGAAGATGAAGACTTATCTGCAGGCACATGAACTTTGGGAAGTGGTTGACACA
Organism: Corchorus capsularis; assembly: GCA_001974805.1. Lineage (NCBI taxonomy): Eukaryota > Viridiplantae > Streptophyta > Magnoliopsida > Malvales > Malvaceae > Corchorus > Corchorus capsularis. The sequence goes on along the minus strand of AWWV01013652.1, from coordinate 82,564 downwards.
GGCAGAGATCCTACACCACTCAGAGGAAATCCAACACTTGCTCAAATGAAGCATCATGGAGAGCAAGTAGCAAAAAAATACAAAGCTCTCTCATAAATACAAAATAGTGTCTCTGAGGCTATTTTCACAAGGATTTTAATCTGTAAAACTCCTAAAGAAGCATGGGATATGATCAGGGAAGAATTTCAAGGATCAGACAAGTCAAGACAGCAACAGTTGGTGACTTTGAGAAAACAATTTGAAGTTATCAGAATGAAGGAAGATGAGACTATAAAGCAGTATGTTGACAAGATTATAGGTCTTGTCAATCAAATTAAGATCCTTGGTGATAATGATTTTACCAACAAAAGAATTGTTGAGAAGATCATCAATACTCTTCCAGAGAAATATGAAACCAAACTTTCTGCTCTTGAAGTTCAAATAAATGTATCAGAGATGTCTTTGCAAGAACTTGTGAATTCTCTGTATTCACTTGAACAAAGAAGAGCAAGTAGACAGCAGCAGATAACTGAAGAAGCTTTTCCAGCAAAAGGGAAAGAAAAAGCTCAAAGTAGTGGCAAAAAGAAAGGTGGTTGGAAGAAGAACAAAGAAAAGAAAGATGCTGCAACAGGCAATAGTGGTGGAACTGATAAGAAGAATTCACCATGTCCTCATTGCAAGAAGTATAATCACCCTGAAAAGCTTTGCTGGTTCAATCCTGCAGCTCATTGTTCTGTATGTGATCAGAAAGGGCACTTGGAAAAGGTTTGCAAGAATAAACCTCAAGTGCAAACTCAAGCACAAGTTGCAGAAAATACAAACCAGGAGGAGCAGATGTTTGTTGCAACCTGTTTTGCTAGTAGCAGCAGAAACAAAGATGAATGGTTGATAGATAGTGGTTGCACTCATCATATGGTGCATGACAGAAATTTATTCAGAACCTTGGACATGAACTACACTTCAAGGGTTCGGATTGGCAATGGAGATTATCTGAATGTTGCAGGCAAAGGAGAGGTTCTTGTTAGCACTCCTAGAGGTAACAAAATCATTTCAGATGTTCTTTATGTGCCTGATATTGATGTGAACCTAGTGAGTGTTGGTCAGTTGCTTGAAAAAGATTATAAGGTTGTTTTTAGTGGAAGAACATGCACTATTTATGAACCTGCTGGTTATGAACTCATGTCAATTAGAATGAATGATAGATGCTTTAGCCTTACTTGGGAAGAACCTAGAGCATATGCTGGTACAGTAGAAGATATGAATTTATGGCATCAAAGATTGGGACATGTGAATTTTCAGTCACTTGATTATCTGCAAAAGCATGATTTAGTTGAAAATCTGCCTAAATTTGGTGTCAATGAAACTGTATGTGAAGTTTGCCAGCTAGGGAAGCAATCTAGGTTGCCTTTTCCAGTGAGTTCAACATGGAGAGCTTCGAAGAAGCTTGAGTTGATTCATACTGATGTTGGTGGAGCCATGAGAACTCCATCTTTGAATGACAGCAAGTATTATATACTGTTTATTGATGACTTCAGCAGATTTACTTGGGTTTTCTTCATGAAAGAAAAGTCTGAAGTTGCAGGAATTTTTTGGAAATTCAAGGCTTGGATTGAGAATCAATCTGGTGAGAAAATCAAAGTCATTAGATCAGATAATGGCACTGAATATACTTCTGAAAGATTTGAAGAATTTCTTGCAGCAGCTGGTATTGATCATCAGTTAACAGTGACTTACTCACCTCAACAGAATGGGGTAAGTGAGAGAAAGAATCGAACAGTTATGGAGATGGCAAGGTGTTTATTGTTTGAGAAGCAGATGCCTAAAAAGTTTTGGGCAGAAGCAGTTAACACTGCTGTATATTTGTTGAATAGACTTCCTACAAAGGCTTTGAAGAACAAGACACCTTATGAAGCCTGGTTTGATCAGAAACCAAATGTAACACATCTCAGAATCTTTGGTTCAGTATGTTATGCATGGATTCCAAAAGCAAAGAGAGGAAAGCTTGATGAAAGAGCTGAAGTGGGTGTGTTTGTGGGCTATAGCACAAGATCAAAGGGGTACAGAATCTTCAATCCAGCAACAAGCAAAGTGTATGTGAACAGAGATGTGAAGTTTGATGAAAATGCAGCTTGGAACTGGGAGAAAAATGAAGTAGATGTACCTGAAGTTGTTCCATCTTCTTTGCAACAACAAACAGAACCGGAAAGTGAGCATGAAGATTATGATGATGCTCCTGTTAGAGGCACTAGATCACTTGCAGATGTGTATCAAAGGTGCAATATTGCAGTTCTTGAACCTGACAATTATGAAGAAGCTGTAAAGTCGAATGAATGGAGAGTTGCAATGAAGGAGGAGATGAGAATGATTGAAAAAAATCAGACCTGGGAGCTTGTTGCTAGGCCTCAGAATAAGAATGTGATAGGAGTCAAGTGGGTTTTTAAAACAAAGTTAAACCCTGATGGCTCTATAAATAAGCATAAAGCAAGGTTGGTGGTTAAAGGGTATGCTCAGCATTATGGTGTGGACTTTACAGAAACATTTGCACCTGTGGCTAGGCTTGATACAATCAGGCTTTTACTAGCTATTGCAGCACAAAATGAGTGGAAGGTGTACCAGTTAGATGTGAAGTCAGCGTTTCTGAATGGTTTTCTGCAGGAAGAAATTTATGTTGAACAGCCATAAGGTTTTCAAGTGAAGGGAAGTGAAGACAAGGTTTTTCTGTTAAAGAAAGCTTTGTATGGGTTGAAACAGGCCCCTAGAGCCTGGTATGACAGAATCAATAGTTACTTGATTCAACTTGGATTCAATAGAAGTCCTAGTGAACCAACCTTGTATGTGAAAGCTGAAAAAGAAGATAGATTGGTTGTTTCTCTCTATGTAGATGATCTGCTGGTGTGTGGAAACAATTTGAAGCTTGTTGATAAGTTTAAAGATGAAATGCAGAAAGTATTTGAAATGACAGATTTGGGTGAAATGTCCTACTTTCTAGGCATGGAGATTGCTCAAACTCAGCATGGCATCTTCATTGGGCAGCAAAAATACTCCACTGAGATTTTGAAGAAGTTCCATATGGAGAATTGCAAGCCTACTCATTCACCAATGAATCAAGGAGAGAAACTTTGTAAAGAAGATGGTAGTGGCAAGGTAAATGAATCAAATTTCAGAAGCTTGATTGGTTGTCTACTTTATTTAACTGCTACGAGGCCTGACATCATGTTTGCTGTTAGTTTACTTTCAAGATTTATGCATTCTCCAACTGAATTGCATCTTAAAGCAGCAAAAAGAGTACTTAGATATGTTAAGGGTACTCTTGATTATGGTGTGATGTTCAGGAAAGTTGAGAAGCTTGAATTAGTAGGATATACTGACAGTGATTGGGCTGGTAGCTGTGATGATATGAAGAGTACTTCAGGTTACTTCTTTTCAGTTGGTTCTGGTGTGTTTGCTTGGAATTCAAAGAAGTAAGACACGGTTGCTCAGTCTACTGCAGAGGCTGAATACATAGCAGCTGCTGCTGTTAATCAGGCTATTTGGATTAAGAAGTTGATGAAAGATTTGATGTTTTATCCTGAAGATTCAATCAAGATTCTAGTAGATAACCAATCTGCAATTGCCATTGCGAAAAATCCAGTGTTCCATGGCAGAACTAAACATTTCAAGATAAAATATCACTTTGTGAGGGAGATGGAACAAGAGAATGAAGTTCAGTTAGTTCATTGTTCTACAGAGAATCAGCTTGCTGATATCCTCACTAAAGCTTTGCCTAGGAACAGATTTGAGATGTTCAGAGCAAAGATAGGTGTATGCAGCAAAACATCTAAGGAGTAGTGTTAGAATTAGATGTGTTTGCTTTAAACTTTCTTTGTTTTTGACTTTGCATGTTAATGACAGGTGGTTTTACATGTGGCTTTTTTACTTTTGCATGCAGCTTAACACATGTATTCCACTAACTCTCTTATAAATATGTTGATGTACTGTTACATGCAAGTTAATGAAATATGCTATGAATTTTCAGACCACTTTTGCTCTGTTTTTTCTGTGAGTTTTCTTGCCTCTTTGTTGTTTAGCTTAGTTTATCAAACTCTAAGTCAACAGTCAGCCTCTGAACAAACTGGTTTGAAAACTTCATTGCAAATGACTTCGCTCTTTTTAGAAGCTTCTCTTTCTCTGCAAACTGCTGTGGTGACCATCCCCTGCTCCCAGCAAACCAAAGAGAGTTCGCAAACACATACCAGAGAACTAGAGTTGCGGCCTCCTCAAAGTGCGAGCCCTTCCCAAGCAGATCAGCAGCAAGTAGAATTTCACCTCTGAACTTCGCAATGCTTGCTGCCTCCAAGAAGTTCCCAAATTCTTCTTCCAAACATAGAAGCTCACCAAGACAGTCTAGGGACTGCAAAAATGTCCGTATCGAACTCATGGAATCAAAAGCTCGGACATATATCATCATTGTACTCTTATCATTAATTTTATGATAGTGACGTGCAGCGCTCTTCAGGAATTTTTGTTTGGATTCCTCAATGCCTTCACTTAGTTCATGTTCTTTCCAGTACTGAAGGAACTGCATGCCAGTTTCGAAGAGTTTTCCTTTCGTACAAACAGACAGGCATTTGGAGAAATAGTTGCCTTTTGCATACACTTCTGCTGCAGTCTTGTAACTCCCAGCTTGGAAAAAACATTTTGCAGCTTTCTCCACATAAGATTCCCCACATTTTTCCAAATATATTTGACCTGCCTTTTCAAAACGTCCCGCAAGAACAAAACATTCAGCAGCTCTCTTTACAGCAGATTCCCCACATTTTTCCAAATAAATTTGACCTGCAATTTCAAAACTTACCATTAACCCTTGTACAACTACAGACATATTCCTACAGTATAGCAGGAAATAATTGCATTAGTAAAAAGGTTATTCTGGGTCATTTACTACCAGAATTAAAGCATCTAGGTCATATGATCAACAGCCAGCTTTCAGTTTCTTGTTTTCCCTAAAATATAATGAAGTTAAGAAATGAAAAGTTTGTGCATTAGCATCTACTCTAAGAAGCTGCAAACAAAGATCTTTCATGCTCTTAGTCTTACTATACTCTATGGAAAGAAGTTCTTTAACATTAAAGAAGAAAAAAGCTGTCTCATGTGTATATTAGCACTTCGAATTGATATTTGAAAAAGGAAAAAGACCAATATACGCAATGTAATACGAGTAAAAATGAAACTTTACCTGCTTTTTCATACTCCTTTGACATGTAAAAGCAATCTGCAGCCTCCTCAGCCTTGCCAATGGAATCAAAAATTGCAGCAGCCTGCCTCCAAGCAGAAGCCCTTTCAGGATTAAAACCTTGCAAGCAGTCCGCATCTTCCCTAAGTCCTAAAGCCTCGGCCAGTTTCTTCCCATACGTATCATTTGCTCTTTCAAAGCATCTCATTGCCATCACATAGTTACGCTGCCGTAACAGCTGCACCAAACAAATGAATGCAAGATGTTACATCTTTGCAGACGTCAATTCATTGCAAATTTGGAAAGCTAATTGGTTGGATTAACCTTTTTTTTAGTGTCCATAAAATTGAGTTAAGGTAAATTACATATAAGAGTTGTCTAGCAAGACCAACTAATGAGTTATATATACTACCAAGTAAAGCAAGAACAAACCTCATAACCACGTGATTTCCACTCCCGGAGGCTGCTTGCTACTTGCATGGATCGTACAAGTGAATCATCCAGCTTCTTAACTTGAACAAGGCTCATCTTCTTCCAGTAGTCAAACATCGGCTTAGAATACTCCTCTTCATTTTCACAAATCCAAAGTCTTTGCCTTGTTCGTGTAATGGCAACATATAACTGTTTCAATTCAGAGCACAAAACATTGTGTATTTCATGTTTGAAACTAGGAGATTGCCAACTGGATTCAAGCAAGCCTTGCTGCTTCATGTATTCGTATACAACTCTCCACTGACTCTTTGAAGGTGACGAGCCAAAAAATTTGTACAATAATACATCCTACAGGCATATAATGTACGAGAAATAAATTCTCACAATTGATGAATCATTTTAAAATTCTTGGAAACAAGCACTTGGCAGGCAGAAATAAAGGCACTGCCAAGTAAATATGTCAACCAGACAAACAAGCACTTATTAATAAGTTAGAGAACTTTACAGAATACAAAAACAACAATTAAACACCTCATACCTGAAACTCTAAACCTTTGCACTCCAATATAGTCAGCACAAGAGCTTGCTTCCCAACATGCTTCAAAATTTCATTCCTAGCTTGATTATCTCGTACCAATATGACCTGCTCTGCTCCAAATTCATAAGTAGCTTGATCATCTCCCTCTTCAGGTTTACTAAGGAACTCAAATATTGTTGCAATAGCATTAACTCCCTCTTCAGGTTCAAGCAAGATTGGGGCTTCTCCATATATGAGACTAGTTTCAGCGCATAGAACATCAACAAATGAAGGAAAGAAATGGTGAAGAAGGTCAATTACACTCTGAGCTACCCTAAGGACACCATCATGCGTGCGAAAATTCTGGCTCAACTGAAAATTATTATATAGTTGAGCCTTCCCCTTTTTCCCATCATTTGCCTTACATTTTGATTCCAATGCAAACTGACTGTAGAAAAGAGAACGTATATCTTCAAATCTAAAATCAATACCCCTGGCAATAGTTTGTGCTGTATCCCCACAAAACACAAAACCTTCACTTACATTTTTGCAAACATATTTAAAAAGAGCAATCTGCCTTAATGTAAGATCTTGCACCTCATCAATGTAAATAAAATCCATTATGTCACCCTCGTACCTTTCATTTTGGAATCGACCATGAAGATCAATCACAAGATCAGCCATATCAAACTCACTATTCCGCCCTTTTCTTTTCTCATAACATTTAAAAATCTCGTATACAATCTGTCTCTCATCTCTACTTAAGGTACTGAATCGACATTCAGAAAGATTGATATAATCCTCCTCATTAAGTCTACCATCACAAGAAACACCTGATTTGAAGCCACCTTTTATATGAGACATTATCTCTGTAAACACTCTGGATGAGTCGAGTTTCTTAGTCAGCTTATCATTAAACTGGGGCCAATAACTTGAACAAAACTTTTCATAGTTTACCTCCCTAGTTCTTATAAAGTTCCGTAAGAAAATTGGTGCTTTTCCAACTTCCCAATTTGATAGCTCCCTAGCATCCAAGAATTTCTCAAAGAATGAGTTACCAATTGTTCCATCAAGCATTATCAGAAACTTTTGCAAAGTTATAACCAAAGGGTATTCCTTAGGGAGAATATCAATAAAGGAATCCGGAATATCCTTGAATTGAGCTGCACTATCAATATTATCAACATTCTGCAAGGCACTCTCTCGTATGTAGTTTCCTCCACTAGCAAACCTGTATATTTAACATAGATATATCGAACATATTAGGTATTAAACCAAAACAAAGAAGACGTACTGCAAGCAATTTCAGATGAAAAACTTCTCAAGTATTTTATTTAAACTTCTAAAGAATTTAGTATGAATTTAAAAGTTTCAAATCTAGTGTTTATCATTATTTATCATTAATCTAGTGTTTCATTGTATTCACTCATGCAGGGGTAGAATGACTTCATTTTAATACCCAAAAGGGTCTCATAAAGCTATCATTATAAGATGCAGTAATCCTTCCTATAAAAATTAGATTTATTTCAGGCCAACAACAAACTCAAAGGTATTCATACTACTCCCATAAAGCTATCATTATATTTATAAGTCAGCATCCAACGCACCTTTTCAATTGAAGAATATGATTTTTGACAGCATGACAAAGTAAAGGATTGACTGTTACAAAAAGCTGGCGCAATACGGTTGCTTGATCCACAAGTCTGCTTGCTTGATACGAGTTTTTCATGTTGACTTGACACAAACCTTCGGTTGCAAAATGGAATAATTGCTCTTTCTGAAACATCTTCATACTCAACACAGTTGTCTTCCCGGTCCCTGACCTACCTAGTATGAAACTGCTTCCTTGGAACAGAATTACATCAAGTTCCTGATCGGTCACCTCAAATGGGAGTTCTAATTGCCTTCCATCCTGACCGGAAAGAAGGTTGTTCACAAGACCCGATGATAATGCATAGAATTTCATCAACAATAAGCTATCACTGACTTTTGAGTTCTCTACATAACATCTACCATCAGAAGCACTCTCACTTATATCATGGGTCAGCTGCTTATACCTGACAATGTCTAATGAGGTTGTCCAAGTTCCGGGTACTTCCAAATCCCTAGATACAAAAAAGAGTAAAAACAATTTGGGAATTTGTAATTTACTGCATATATACAAAACATAACATTCATATTTTAGAAACACAAAATTTACTACATATATAAAGCTTAAATTTGTATTCTAGAAAGTAGAAACAGATATTTGAAATTTACAAGTTTGGAAGATCATGTTACATACCCTTCCAGACATTTCTCATTGCAAAGACTGATAAAATCATCAGTATACATTTTGAAGATGCCATCAAGGCGCTGAACCAGTCTCTCAATTTCTTGTAATGGCAAAAGATCCCAAGCCTTCAAAACTTGAGTATACTTCTGCCACTGCTCCTTCACCACATCAATTGAGCAGACTATATAAAGATCTTCAACCTTGAATTTCTTCAACACCATGGAAGAGCTTTCACATTTAAAATCCACTTTCCTTCTCTTAGGTCGCCAGCCATTAGAAAGTTTCAGTAGAAGGATTAAAACTAATTTCTGGGTCAGGGGAGGTTCCAGCTTCCAAAATGACTTTCTAAAGTCATCACTGCAAAGAACCTAGGGGCATAGAAAATAAAAGAAAAATATTTTACCACTTACTGTAAAATTCAAACATAAATTGATAATGAAAAAAATAACAAGTATAAGTTACATACCTTCCACTTAGCATTTTGGAAAAGATTACCATCGGCTTTATGCAAGTCATCAAGTTTAGCCTCTAAAAACAATTTTTCCATTTCCATGCTTTTCGCCCTCGAATGAATGACACAAAGAAACCTTCAAAAGGAGAACTTAAACAAGAAAATGGGTCTTACTGAATCATCTTCCCTACCATTGATATTGAGCATTGACTAAAATTTCCTCTTTACTGTTAACTCTTTTGCTGATTTTCACTTTAAAGAACCACCCTTTTCCTGATACTTTACGATGTTTCTACTGGTAACATTTTTCTTTTTTCCTCGAGATTGAAAAATCTACTTGTCCACGCGAAGGATTTGGCAATGAAGTTATGACTATTTGTTTGCATGGACGTTGAGAAGTGGAAGAGGTGGATAAGAGCATCATTGATATGCATGGGGAACTGGAAGTCCAAGCCATTGGTCTTTCAATGTCTTGGAAATTTAATTATTTTAGTCACTAATCCTTAAAACCTAATGACATGTCGATGGGGCATCCTGTCATCCATCATGATACATGGAACATAATGTGGCATGTTTAATGATGTGTCAAAGCCAGTCATCATGTGGAGATGGATTTAGATTTTTAAAATGATTGACATGTCCAATTATCATGTCACATGGCATATTGGATGATGTGGCTATGTCACATCAACAAATATTAGATTCTAAGTGTTAGGGGTTAAAATATTCAATTTTTTATATAATAAACATGTAAGTGAACAAATAATTACTTTTCATGATTTTGAGAGATCAAAATTGAATTAAATTAATTTTTTTCAAAGAAAAACTGAATTAAATCATTTATAATTTACCCACAAAAATTATAATAAACCAATCCTTTGATAGATTGAAATCTAATACACCAACCATTTGAATAGAGTGAAAGGACTTCGATACACTTTTAAATAAAATTGTGGATTCGAATTTTGTGAATCATGAAAATAGGTGCTATGAGAGCTTCAAGCCTTCAGTCATTTCAATTCCAAACTCCAAATTAATTTAGGGATAAGTTGGTTTACCAAATATTTATGAGTTGTTATAAAATGTAAGGGAAAAAATAGAGGATGTAATCATCTCCACCCTTTAAATTGTTATTAGTACAACAATTAAGAGTTTTTTTAAGTAAATATTAAAGTGTTGAGTTGAGTGCTTAATCTTGACTTGATATAGATTCCTTTTTCAAAAACAATATATTTTGAGGCGATTTTTCTTTCTCCTTTTTTTCCCTTATCCGTTAAACCGTTATGAAGAATTCAAATTATCCTTTTCCAACCAAGTAGAGTCGAGAAATTATTAGGTGGGACGGACCCACCATGTCATCCATGGGACTAACCAATGGAATCTTGCCATGTCAAATGACCTCCTTAAATTTAGACACGATTTTAGCTCAGGGTTTAGCCCTCTTTTAAAATAAATCCTCTATAAAGGGTAAATCCCCAAATTTGAGATATTATTGGGATAGGGTTTTAGAAAATTGATGAGTTGTCTTAATATCATTGGTTGGTCCCATAAATGACGTGGCGGGTCCGTCTCACCTAATAATTTCTCAGTAGAGTCCGTTTTTGACTCCAAGTCCAACTCCACAATTTCCGAATCTCTATTTTTCCCTTATTCTTATTCTTGTTTTTTCTTTTTCTTTTTCTTTTTACTCTCTCCAATTGAGAAATTAAAAAAAAAAAAAAAGAAAAGAAAAAAGAAAGAAGTGCAGCCGTAGGTCCAATGCCTAATCAAAGACATGTGCTTCTCAGTTTGAGGAGTAGTGTTACCTGTGATTGAATTTTGGTTAGTATACAATTCTTTATTATTTTTTTCTTATAGCTAATTTTGGTGTTTTTCCCCTCAATTTCCATCTGCATATATTGTACCGATTATTGCCAGAGGTTTTTGAGCAACTTTTAAAAAGATATATATCTCAATTGGAGAAGACGATGGCAATTGTGGTAATTATTCCTCAAGAAATCTTGGAAGATATCCTCTCACGATTGACTATCAAGTCTCTTCAAAGATTTAGATGCCTATCCAAGTCATATAACTTGTTGATCTCAAAGGACCAGTCATTTGCTAGAATGCAACTCAATCGAGCATTACAATCTCCAAAATCAAGTTCCCAAAAGATTCTTCTATCTTCAAAATTACCTCCATATCTCAGCTCCATGGACTACGAGACGGAACACTGTTTTGTTGACGAAAGTGCAATTTCGAGGCTTGTTTTCCCTGCAAAACCAAATCTTCCTCTCAGAGTTGTGGGTTCATGTCATGGCTTATTGTGTGTAGCTTTTAACAATGGCAAGGACATTTACTTGTGGAATCCATCATCAACTGGATCATCAGATTATAACAAATTGCCAGATCATCCTTGTGTTCCACCAGATAAGCCTCCTAGTCTTAGAACTACAATTCTTCATCATAGTAAATTTGTTGATGGATTTGGTTATGACCCATTCTCTGATGATTACAAAGTGCTTTTGGGTTTCAAAAGTTCATGGTTAACTTTGCCACCCAATAGACATGTTGAAATTGAGAATCAAGTAAAATTTGCTATATTTTCTTTGAGACAAAATTGTTGGAGAATCATTCAACAACTTCCCCCTATGAAGGGTTTATGTCTAGAAATATTTGGATCTTATTTTGTTAATGGAAACCTGAATTGGCTAGTACTAAATCATGGGGAAGTAAAAAGTTCTGCAGTTGTTGCTTTTGATTTGAATACTGAGATGTTCTTGGAGTTGCCATTGCCTTATATAGATACTCCTTGTGTTTCTTCTGGATTTGGGCTTCTTCAAGGAAGACTTTGCTTATCTATTGTTACTCGACGTTTTTCGTCTAATGTTATTGAATTATTGAATTATGGGTGATGAATGAGTATGGTGTGGAACAATCCTGGACTAGATTGCTTAATTATCCATACAAACCTGAGTACATGTCCCATTTTCCCTTGTGCATTTTAAAGGACGATCAATTTATTATTTTGGCCAATGGAAAGAATAGATTGACGAGGTTTGATGTTGCAAGAAGACAATTTGAGGAGTTTAATCTTTGCAAGTCTGAAAATTATGATTACTCTTTTGGTCAAACTGTTATTTATTTGGAGAGTCTTGTTTCGCCTAATCATGTTGACAAACAGAAATGGGATGGTAGGGTGACAAAAAGGAAATTTGTTGCGTAGAGATCACTTGTTGCAAAAACAGAGGATGGCAATGGCATGCATGTTTCTCTTCGTTTGGGAATTTGTCATTTTACACTACTATGATATGAAGATAATGTAAAATAAGATTAGCAATCTAAGAATATTATGAAGTTTCCAAGTTGGGATGCCTTGATTTTCATTACAGATACTGCTATTCTTAGACAAAGTAATTATAATCCTCCATGAATTGTCATTAATCTTTTCTAAATTATATTTTTTATCAGGATTGGTGTTAAGTTTTTTTTGTTTGAGCAATCAAATAATATTTCATCGATGAAGGTAACAAATTAAATAAATTTTGGATCCGTTCCAGTTCAAGTCTTGGTGATTTATTCAATTTACTATTGTAAAATAGGAAATAATATAAGAATGATGGAACGGTTAAAAAGAAATTACTTAGTAGATAAAAAATTGAAATCAATCAATCTTGTTTGAATCGCATGAAAGGAACTCACTACAACAAGTAAGATCGTGCGTTGAAGTCTTGTAAATGATGAAAAGAAGTGTTGGGGAAGCTTGCATCGTTTCAATTCCGACTTTACTCATCGTTTCAATTCCGATCGTGGGTTGATGTGATTGCATTTTTTTTCAAATGATGATAGTCGGGTGGGATTATGGATAGCTCATTTAAATATCACGTTCATAAGTAGCAAAAATCATAAAACTGAGTCACTTAACTCCAATTGTCATTTAAAAAAAAAAATAATAAAAACAAGGAACAACCCAATTTGATGGGCCGAAAAGAAAGATTCTATTGCGCAGTCGTTTCCATACTTAGTAGACTCACTCAGGAAACTAGGTGTGCCAGAGTCGAATCCGGATTAGTAAGAGCAAAACTCTAGAATTAGGGATTATCAAGAACTCGACTTACCCTAAAGTAGAGTAGGTTTATGACTCCAACTCCACAAATTCTGAATCTCTCCATTCTCAAAATCTCTTTATTTAATTATTTTTTCCCTATACTTATTCTTCTTAGAGGTATTCGTATTTGAGTAACTTTATTAAGAAAAAGTGTTGGATATTGTTTGGCAGCCTTAATTGCAATCAGATAGAGCAGTATTGAAGGAGACAATGGCAATGGTGGTTCTTCCCCAAGAGATCATGGACGATATCCTCTCAAGATTACCGGTCAAGTCTCTTCAAAGATTGAGATGCGTGTCCAAGTCATGTAATTCATTGATCTTAAAGGATCAATCATTTGCTAGAATGCAGCTGAATCGAGCATTATTGCAATCAAGTTCCCAAAAGCTTCTTTTATCTTCACCCTCACCTCCGTATAATCTCAGGTCTTGGGACTATGACAAGGGATCATCAAACTCTTTGGCTGATGAAACCGCAATTTCGAGGCTTATTTTCCCAGAAAAATCACAAACACCCCATAATCATCCAATGATAGTTGTGGGTTCATGTCATGGCTTGTTGTGCGTATCTTTTCAAAATTTCAACGACATTTACTTGTGGAATCCATCAACTGGAGATTACAACAAATTACCAGATCATCCTTTTCTTCTTGTATCAGATAAGTCTCCTTTATTTGTTTATGGCTTTGGTTATGACTCATTCTCTGATGATTACAAAGTGCTTTTAGGTATCAAAATATGTTACGAAACTGAAACTGCAAAAAAATTAGTTATATTTTCTATGAGAGAAAAGTGCTGGAGAATCATTCAACAACTTCCCCCTATGGAACAATTCTATAGTGCATGTCCAGAATTAAGTGGATCTAAGTTTGTTAATGGAACTCTGAATTGGCTATTACTATTGGAATCAGGTAAAAGGGAAAATGGTGAAATTGTTGCTTTTGATTTAAAGGCTGAGAGGTTTTTTGAGTTGCCATTAATGCCGGATATAGATGCTCTTTCTGTTTGTTCTGGATTGGGTGTTCTTCAAGGAAAACTTTGCTTATCTGTTGCTAATCGTCGACACGGCTCTTTATTATACCTCATCGAATTATGGGTAATGAATGAGTATGGTGTGGGGAAATCTTGGACTAGATTGCTTAATTCTCCATTTGAAGCTTCATACTTGTTCCATTTTCCTTTGTGCATTTCAAAGGATAATCAAATTTTGTTTGCTAATGGTGCAAGTAAATTCACTAAGTTTGATGTCAAAGAAAGGATTATTGAGGAGTGTCACCTAATTTGCAAGTGTAAAGATCATTATTATTCTTCAACTCATGATGAAAACCCATCTAAATTACGTTTTTATCAATGTGAAGCTATTGTTTATTTGGAGAGCCTCGTCTCGCCTCATTTTTTAAAGGGCAACACAGGTTTTGTTGACAAACAGAAATCATATGACAAAAAGGAAGAATGTCAGAATTAGTCAAGACATACCAGAGATTAAGTGATGTTGAAACTTTGTTTCAAGTTTCAGAGGATACATAACAGAAATAAGAAGATGAGAGTTTTTTTGTTACAAAGAAACAGAGTAGTTGTTTGTTGACACTTTATGGCTTCAATAATGAGCTCAAGTTGATGGTTTACTATTATTTCTTCTTCTTTATTGTTCTCCTTTAGTTTTATTTGTTTATCAGTTGGAATGTTGCTATTGCTATGGATGGATAATTTATGTTAGGGATAATTTAAAATGCAGTATAATGTAATTTGCTTAGTGAGAGTTAGCTGTTATAAACAACATTGGGCAATTTGCTGCAAACCCAGTTCAAATTATAGCTTCCACTATCAAGTTAAATAAAATAAAGTAGATGCATTGGTTCCTGATAAGATGAGAACAGAAATATATTTCCAAGTTAAAGCTCAAGTTCCAGGATAACTTTCATTAAGATCTATTTACAGTAGCTTCTGGGGCTAAATTTTTGCCCATACTTTGTTCCTCAGCCTTCCTGCAAATCTCTTTCCCACATCACCTAGGCCACCACATTCCTCAGACATGAGATTTTCATCCTGCTTCAAAATGTAAACCTTCTAGGACGCAGCTCCTCGCAACGGGTTCTAATTGTTGAAATGATACTTTCAAAATTCAGGGCTCTGAAGAGAAAATTGAGAAGCAGAAAGAACTAAGGAGCAATATGGTGCAATAATCATGTTATATAGAAATGAAGTCTTTCAAGTTTCAACTACATGTAGGAAGGTCAATGTATGAAACTGACCTTGGTTCCAGTAAGTTTGGAGTTGCTTCATTTTATTGAGCAAGTCTATTCCTTCCTCTTGCTTATCTACTTAATTCCGTTTTCCACCACGATGTTTCCTCGTCTTTTTCTTAGATTTACGGTTTCCCTGGGGTTTGCAACTCATAGTAGCTTCCAAGTATTCGCTTATCCCCATTGCCTTTTCCGGCTTCTTGCCCATTGTTAGTAGCTCAGGCTTCCAGCTCATCTCTTCCACATCACATTTGTCAAAACACACATCTGAGAATAGCTGCTGCAGAAAAGGCTCCACTGTCGACCTTCTTGAATGCAGCTCCTGGCAAAGGGCTCCAATTTTTGAAATGCTACTTTCAAGTCTCAGCTCACTGGAGCAAAGAGAAGGAAAAGGAATATATAAGGGAATTCTGTGCAAAAATCACATTGTATAAAATGGAGTTTCGTCTCGTTACTACAGATAAGGGAAGGCAATGTATGGAACTGACCTTGGTTCCAGTTGAGTTTTGAGTTGCTTCATTATATGGAGCACGTGGGTTGCTTCCATTGAATGGCAGTCTTCACTACCTAAAGCTGTAATATACAAATATTTTCCTAGGTACACCTAAAAAGAGACAGTAAATAGTGATTATTAGATAACACAGAGACAATAACAATAGTGAAAACAATAGCAAAATTACTTAGGAAACCATGAAGGCATTTGTAAATGTTAATATATCACATGCTTATAAGAATTACCTTCATTTTTGAAGCATTTGCCATGAAAGTAGCGTGATCTTTGATGTCATCCACAGCCTGTAACGCTTCAACACTTTCCCAAAAATGAGCATGGTTAACAAGCATGCCACAGTCACTCTGATTCTGGGTATTCAAGTCTTGATCTGCCAAAGAACCAGGGCTTGCAGATGGAAGCTTTGAGCTCTTCCCTTTGTCATAGGTATAGCTGGCTGGAGCAACTTTCAAGTTCTTCCCATCATCATAACTGGCTGGAGTAAGCACTTTGTGGTGAGAACTTTCAGTTTTAGTGAACAAGACTCTCCATATATCTTCCTTGCTTGGATTGGTTTTCATATCAATGAAAATGGCATCCGAGCACTCATTTATGGGACAATTTCCCCTCATGCTCACAATTATCAAAGGGTTTCTGATTTTTTGAAATGCTTGGGCAAGAACATGTATGTTATCCAAACCATTACCGCTCAGCCAGCCCTGAAGCGCATTACAAAACTCTAAAGGCAGTAGTTCTTTAATATGCTGTTCACATAGCAAGTCGAGAAGTAAATCTTCCTAAAGTTCAAATGATGCAGACATAGAGCAATGACCAATCTCAAAACCATCAGTGAATGGTACTCATTTGTATTTATATCACATTTTTCAATCCAATTTTTCATCTCCTCCTTATAAAAGAGCAACTTCTTAACCATGTCAGATGCAAAAGAAAGGAGGTCCTCCACAGAATGCTGCTTACTAGCCATAGTTGAACTGGGCATCCCATCCTGGTAGATAAGCCATTCCACAAAAGAAGTCTTTGAAGTGAAAAAGTATTCCTTGAAGTTTGATAACAAAACCAGATAGCGGTCTAAGAGATACATGAAACAAACAGGTGACATATAATCAGATATACCCCTCCAGTCAGCTTCAAAAGTATCTCGTAGAGCTTCATGGAACTTGAAAACAATTGGCTCCTCATCCTTCTTAAGATTTTCATCAAAATGAACAGTTACAGAAACGAAAGGAGAACCTCTATCCTCTTGGAGACTCCCAATGAAATTCTTCCAAGCTATATTCCAATCTAAACCTTTAAGAATCTTCCCATATAGTTCATCATTTAACTGAGCAGATCCAAGGATTATCAATGCAAGCTTTCCAGTTTTCTTGTAAGACAAGCTATTCTTTGACCCAGTCATTTCAAATATAGCTTCTTTGAGTAAATTCCTTGAAATTTCACTTCCCCTGAGAGAGATCATATTCTCTGTCAATGAGTCTCTCCAATCAAGAGGAAATATGTAACGAAAGAATTGCTTTGTTGACAGTTGAGCAAATTTCATCAAATCCTTGTAGTTGTCAACACGCTGGCTGTTAAGAAACCTCGAATTCAATAGAGAACTGGCAACTTCATAGATATGAGTGAGACACCTGCATTCATTGAAGGATGATAAAGGACTTGTGCTACGGGAACCATAAAATTCCTGAAGCTTTGTCAAAACTTGACGACCAACGGATAGCAGCTCGTAACACCAATAATCCCTTGCAGCTGAGACAAATTGATGCAGAGCAATGGAAACCGACTTTTGATTGCTGCAAGCATATTTCCTGCTTCCAGATACTTTTCTCCACCATTCAGCATTAGAATTTAGCAAAAGAAGGACGGTTTTCGAATCATTAAACTGTCTCCACACACCAAAATAATTCAAGCAGAATTCTCCATATCGTCCATTATCACTAGTCTCTTGGATTTCAGCATGATCAAGATACTCAAGTATCTTCAAGATTCTATCCTTCCAGAAATTCCAAAAGTAGACCAGTGTCTCAGTGGAAACCCGGTTATTAGAAATTTGCTCTTCTGAAAAGCTCTCTACATCAATGACCAATTCATCTATCCATACATAATTTAAGGTGTTATGAAGGTGATAATCTAGAATCATTCGAGCAGTTAAAACCTCGCCTCTGGTGCTTTTGTGCCTCCGGGAATCACTTAAATATTGTTTCATCAAGATTAGGTTGCCTGGCTTATTGAGTAACATTTCAGCCTCTGAACAAACAAGCTCATAAAACTCGTTTGACACCTTCTTTGCAAATGACTTGGCTTTTGTTAGAAGCTTCTCTTTCTCCGTAAACTGCTTCAATGGCCATCCCATGCTCCCAGCTAACCACAGAGAATTAGTAAGGACATACCAGAGAATAAGAGATGCAGCCTCCTCAAACTGCGAGCCCTTTTCAAGCAAATTTACCCCACGTACAACTTCACCTCTCAACTTTGCAATGTTAGCCGCCTCCAAGTAGTTTCCTAATTCCTCTTCCAGAGTCAGAAGCTCATTAAGACACCCTAAGGACTGCAAGAATGTTCGTATTGAACTCATGGAATCAAAAGATCTTACATATTTCATCATTTTACTCTTATCATTAATCTTATAGTAGTTACGTGCAACGCTCTCCAGAAAATTCTGTGCAAGTTCTTTCATGTACTTATTTTTTCCAACCATTTTTTCATCTACATTGTCATGTTGCTTCCAATACTGAATGTACTGCATACCAGTGTCAAAAAGTTTCCCTTCTGCACAAACAGACAGGCATTTTGAGAAATAGTTGCCTCTTGCATAGACTTCTGCTGCAGTCTCGTAACAGCCAGCACGGAGAAAACATTCTGCTGCTTTCTCTAGAGCAAATTCCCCACATTTTTCCAAATAGATTTGACCTGCAGCTTTAAACTGTCCAGCAAGAATAAAACAGTCTATAGCTCTCTTTACGCCAGATTCTCCACATTTTTCCAGATAAAGTTGACCTGCAGTTTCAAAATATTACTTTCAGAATGTCCATAAACCCTTGTACAGACTTATGACACAAATAACAACTCGTCAATGATCCTACACTAAAACAGCAAATCAGTATCAGGGAAAAAAAAAGAATTATTCTTGGTCCATAATGATCACAATTCAAGCATCCAGTTGCAATGAACAAGATCCAGATAGAAGAATGTTTGATTCTGTAACATGATGAGTTTGAGTAATGAAAAGGTTGTACATTAGCAACTAATCCAAGAAGCTTTGCAGTGAAAACCCTTTTTCTTGCTCTTACTTTAGCTCCAAAAAAAAGTTATTTTTTAAACTTAAGAAAGGAACTGTTCTGATAATGAGTACATAGGAATTATCAAATGTCAGTGCTGTAAATGTTATCACCTCAAGATCATATTAGAAATAATCACTAATATTCGCAAGGGAATTTTACCAGCTTTTTCATACTCATGTAGCATGTAAAAGCAATCTGCAGCATCCTCAGCTTTGCCAATGGAAGAAAAAATTTCAGCAGCCTGCCTCCGAGCCAAAGAAGCCCTTTCAGGATCTGAACCATGCAAGAGATCAGCATCTTGCCTAAGTCCAAAAGCCTTCGCAAGTTTCTCCCCATATGTATGATGTGCTCTTTCAAAGCAAATTGTTGCCATCATATAGTTACCTTGCCACAACAGCTGCAGTTCACAAATAAGTGTGAGCTATTACATCTTTGCAAATGTCAATTCATTGCAGATTTGGGGTTCCTAAACCCATTGAATTATGGCCAAAAGAAGATTGTTGACTTCATTGAACAATGTATGATATGAACACAAATACCAATAGACAAGATAATAAAAAAGTGAAAAGAATTGAGATTTACAGACTAGTACAAACCTTATAACCCCGTGACTTCCACTCTTCTGGGCTGCTTGCAACTTGCATTGCTTGTGCAAGGGAATCATCCATCTTCCTCACTTGAACAAGGCGCTGCTTCTTCCAGTAGTCGACTACTTGATTCGAAAGCTCTTCTTCATTTTCACAAATCCAGAGCCTCTGCCTTGTTCGTGTTATAGCAACATATAGCTGCTTCAATTCAGAACACAAAATGTTGTGTTTTTCCTGACTGAAACTTGTACAAGACCAACTTGCATCAAGCAAGCCTTTCTCCATCATGTATTCATATATAACTCTCCACTGACTCTTTAAAGGTGACGAGCCAAAAAAGTTGTACAAAAACACATCCTACAGAAAGATATAGTACAAGAAATCAATTCTGACATAAACAAATCAATTTAAATTTTTTAGTACAAGAAATCAATTCTGACATAAGTACAAAGCACCGCATACCTGAAACTCCAAACCTTTGCACTCCATTATAGTCAGAACAAGAGCTTTCTTGCCTACATGCTTCAAAATTTCGTTCTTAGAAGGATCATCTCGAACCAATATGACCTGCTCAGCTCCAAAACCAACCATAGCTCCCGGTTCATTACCAAGGAACTTGAAAATTGTTGCAATTGCATTGTCTTCCTTCTCCGGTTCAAGCCAAATGGGGGCTTGTCCATAAATGAGACTAGTTTCAGGGCTTAACATATCCACAAATAAAGGGAAGAAACGATAAAGAAGGTCAATAATGCTCTGTGCTAACCTTAGGACACCATCATGTGTCCGAAAATTCTGGCTCAAGTGGAAAGTCTTAGATATTTGACCTTTCTCCCTTTTCCCATCATTTGTTTTACATTTTGATTCCAAAATGAACTCATTGTAGAAAAGACAACGTATATCTTCAAATCGAAAATCAACACCCCTTGCAATTGTCTGGGCAGTATCCCCACAAAAAACAAAGCCCTCGTTTACATTCTTGCAAACATATTTGAAGAGGGCAATTTGCCTCATTGTAAGATCTTGCACCTCATCTATATAAACAAAATCCATCATATCACCCTCATACTTTTCATTTTGAAATCGACAATGGAGATCAATCACAAGATCAGCCATATCAAATTCACGATTTCGTTCTTTCATTTTTTCATAATCTTGAAAAATATTATATACCATCTGCCTCTCCTGCCTACTTAAGGTAGAGATCCAGCACTCGGAAAGACTGATATAATCCTCCTCACTAAGTATACCATAACAAGAATCCCCTGATCTCAAACCACCTTTTATATGAGACATTATCTCTGTAAACACCCTACTTGAGTCAAGCTTCTTGGTCAACTTAGCCTTGAACTGAGGCCAATAAGTTAAACAAAACTTCTCATAATTTACCTCCCTAGTTCTTATAAGATTTCGTAAGACAACTGGTGCATTTTCAACTTTCCTTGCATCCAAGAATTTGTCAAAGAATGAGTAACCGATTGTCTTATCAAGCATAATCAGAAACTTTTGCAAAGTTATAACCAGAGGGTATTCCTTAGGAAGAATATCAACAAAGGAATCGGGAATATCCTTGAATTGCGCTGCAACATCTTCCAAGGCACTCTCTCTGATATAGTTTCCTCCACAGGCAAACCTGTATATAACAAGGCATGTGACAAGGGAAAAACACGAACAAATCCATGCAGCTATATAAAGTACACTGTGTGGAGTGTTCAAACATAAAAATAATGTACAACTTGCAATAATCTCAGAACCATTTAAGAGACAGAATTCTGTATGTAATTCTTGCTAGAGAGATTGAAAAAGTTGCAAGTGCCATATAAATATATATTGCAGAAGAGAGTGCAAACAACTTAGATGCAAAACTTCTCACCACTTTTCATTGTTTCAAACTTCTAAAGGATTGATATGCAAGTGTATTGGCTGTTGTGATTTATATCACCAATAAGATTTACTGACATATCAGAAACATTTTAATTTGATATACAACAAAATGAAGCCATTCCTGGAACATGCCTAGTCATTTTTATGATTTCATCACAAACTTCAAAAAATGATTTCTAACACAAGTAAACACTAAACAGTCAAGCATACTGGGGCAAAATGACTTCATTTCAAGACCTCACAGGATCTCAGTCAATCAAAGTAAGACTGGTAAATCGCATCAGATGTATACATATTAACCTTCCTAGAAAATTAGATTAATTTTATGCCAACTGCAAACATAAAGGTATATATGTACTACTAATGCAAAGCTATCATCCTAGATCAGCATCCGACGCACCTTTTCAATTGAAGAATATGATTTTTCACGGCATAACAAAGTACAGGACTGACAGTGACAAAAAGCTGGCGCAATACAGTTGCTTCTTTCCCTCCAACACCACCCAAATTTCTGCTTGCTCGATACACTTCAGTAGAGATTTTTGTGTTGACTTGACCCAAACCTTCGGTTGCAAAATGGTGTGACTGCTCTTTCTGAAACAGCTTCATGGTCAACACAGTGGTCTTGCCAGTACCTGACCTTCCTAGTATAAAACTGCTTCTCTGGAATAGAATTACATCAAGTTCCTGATCTGTGACCTCAAATGGGAGTTCTATTTGTCTTCCATCTCGATCAGAGAGAAGGTTGGTGACAAGACCAGATGATAAGGAATAGAATTTCATTAACAGCAAGCTCTCACTGACTTTTGAGTTCTCTACATAACATCCGCCATCAAAAGCACTGTCAATTGAGCTGCACCCGCTCTTGCTTGCATCTTGGGCTAGCGGCTTATATCTGACAATGTCAAATGAGGTTGTCCAAGTTTTGGGAACTTCCAAACCCCTAGATACAGAAAAAGTAAAAAACAATGTAGAAATTTTTAAATTGCTGCATATAAAACATAACAGTTATATTTTAGAAACCAAAAACACATTTTTTGATTTACAAATTAGGAAGATCATCAAGGTCACATACCACTCCAAATACTTCTCATTGCAACGACTGACAAAATCATCAGTATACAATTTGAAGATGCCATCAAGGCGCGCAACCAGTCTCTTAATATCCTGTAATGGTAAAAGATCCCAAACCTGCAAAACTTGAGTATAACTCTGCCTCTGCTCCTTCTTTACATCAACTGAGCAGACTAAATAAAGATTTTCAACCTTGAATTTCTTCAAGGTCATAGAAGAGAGTTCACATTTTATATCCACTTTTGATCTCTTATGTCGCCAGCCGGAAGAAAGTTTTAGTAGAAGGCTTAAAACTAATTTCTGGGTCTGGAGAGATTTAAGCTTTCCAAATGATTTTCTAAAGTAATCACTGCAGAGAACCTGCAGTCATGGATGATAAAATAAAATAAGTCAAACCACTTATTGTATAACGCACAACACCTCTCATGGAGTCACATTAGTTAGCTAAAATATACTAATAAAACTCACCAGGTATGTCACATACTGTAACAATTCGTGTTGAATATACAAGATTCAAACATGAACTGATACTCACAAAAGTAACAAAGTAAAACATATAACAAACTTTAAAAAGTATTAAGTTACATACCTTCCACCTAGCATTCAGGAAAAGATCACTATCAGCATTAAGCAAGTCATCTAGTTGATCAAACTCTTTCTTGGCCTCTAAAATTGCTTTTGCCAATTCCTTGTCTTCTTCAGCATTAAAGAAACACTTACGTGCCTTTGCATCATGAACTAATGCCTTCCATTCAGATTCACTTGCGGCCAGCATTCTTCCATTCCCCAAGATCCACAGGTTGTGTCTGGAAGGCATTGAAATTTTAAACCAGTAATGGAATGCAACTTATCACAGAATTGAGAAAACTAGAGGAAAAACAAGTAAACCTAAGAAAATACCTCGCCCTTGTAAGTGCAACATTAATTCTTTGATATGAACTAATTGCTCCTGAAGTATTTGATGTTACTGTTGATATTATTACAATATCTTCCTCACCACCCTGGAATCCATCAATAGACTTTACCTTCACTGCAAAGCCATCAATTTTCTCATAATGCTGACCAACCTTCTCCTGTATTGCAACAACTTGAGCCACATGGGGAGATATTATACCCACGCTTAGCTTCTCTCTTGAGCCACACCATGCTGAGTAGTGAGTACAGAAGCAAATCTCAATCTAATAATAAAAGAACAATGCTTTTCGGGAAATGAAGAGAACAGCAAAGGTCAATGCCAGTCATTAGAAGTCAACTATCCATATTTATGTGATGTAACATCCAAAATATAAGTTGTGGCATTACAAATTAAGAGTGTGATAATTACCTTTGTACAGCATCCGTACCACCCTCTGCACAACAGCTACCTCAACCATATTTCTACAGCTATATCCAACATCATCAGCTTCATCTCTTCCAGAGACATTTATAAAGGAATAGGGACCAAACATAGGCCAAGGAAGATAATCTTTCTCATAACTTTCAACACCTGGTGCATCCGATATCTGGTTAGCATAGAACCTAGCATTTGGATAGCAACTGATTGATGGATGCATTCTATACTGAATGTTAAGAAGGTGCGTTGAGTGGCCCAATGTCCTCAACCTTTGAAATAAACTCCTTCCAAAGCCAGCTCCATCAGAAACCTATAAGAAAATAAGATAATAATAACTAATAAAGTGTTTTCTGAAAATAGAAGACAAGGAAAATTGCAAAGGAACAATGGATAAATGGAAGACAACAACTCAAGTAGATTTACATACATTGCTTAGAACTGTAGCAGGCAATTGACATTCATCGCCAATAAGAAATGAATGTGATATACCCGGCAATTGCAAGGGTATGACTGATTCACATTCTTTTAAGTGTGCCGCTTCATCAATCACCAACACATTCAGTGGTTTCATTTCTATGTCATAGAGTTCATAAGAACCAGATGCAGTAGAAAAGAGTAAAGAAGCTGTTTGAAAACAGAACTGTGTCAAGGAATCCTTGTCTTCAGGTCTTGGTAGTTTGACTTTACTAAGCGAATCACGGATGGCTTTCAGAACATGAAGACACTGGCTTCTGACTGAGCACAAGAAGAGTGATGTAGTGGTATAATTTCTGGTGACCAATTTATCACCCTTTGAATGTAAGAAGAGCTCCTCAATTTCTTCAGAAACTACATCATCACGAAACAACCCAGACTGAAAAGATTCAAGCAAGCCAAAAAGAGTTTCAAGGTCTTTGAATTCAAGTCCCAGAGAGTTAATTTTGGCTATATGAGTAGTTAAACTCAAGACACATCTTCTCAGGGGAGATGCAGTAGAGGTAAACTTTTCTCTTGCATAATCAAGAAATGCTTTGTGTTTCATCTTCTTGCAATAATTTTTCAAGAAAATGTGGTACTCAGAAGCACAATCTTCCAAAAAATTTATCATTGAAGTAAAACAATGCCACCAACCCTGCGGCCCAAAGCACTCGGCAAGCCTTTCTACACGATAATCCAAAAATATTTCTTCAGTCTCAGAATTAACATGAAGTCTCTTTTCAGTGCCAAATAAGAGAATGTCTCCCACAGAACAAAATTGACCATTTTCAAAAGAGCCTATTTTCTTAACTTCTTTTACAAGCTTTAAGACCCGAGCAGCTACTTGAGTAATTGCAGCATCTGTTGGGGCGCAAGTGAGAGTCCTATATTTCATTCTCAAAAGAGTGAGCAGGAGGAGCACACTAACAGTCTTAGTTTTGCCTGTTCCAGGTGGGCCCCAAATAAGTTCAACGTGAGACTTATGGTAGCACTGGATTTTGTTCAGACAAGCTAAAACTGCGTCCTTTTGAGATTCATTCAGTTGATTTAGAAAACTTGTCCCACAAGACTCGTTCCAGGTTCCATCAGTCTGTGAGGAACAGAGACTGCAGCCTTCTGCCACCTGCATTCAACATTAAAAATTTCGATGAGACTTCATTCCTGCAAATTAACAAAAAAAAAAAAAAAACAATGATGTAAAATTTCATAGCCTTGAAGTACCAACATTGTGCAAAACTTGTTTTACAATCGTTAGATTTCCCTTCAAGTGCAATGCATCCCAAATTCTTCTGTTGCTGCTTAGATTCATCAAGTAAACTACAAAGAGTGTTTTCTGCTTTTCATCTCTGGAAGCTATGTTTTTCGGTGCCTTCACTTCGAAAGAATCAGATGCAGCATCCTCTGAAATATTAGTGACTAATGCAAATGTCCAGGTTCTTCCAGCCCCTTGTAAATCAGATGCAGTTTCAGGTTTAGCATCAACTATGAGAAAAACATCTCCAGTCAATGTTTTGTATGGTTCCCTCCCAAGATCACTGAACCTGTTTCTCCAGGAATCGACATTCACATTGTATAAAGAAGTTCCACGTAGTTTTGCCTCCTTAAAATAAGTGACCTCAGCGTAAGGTGCTGTGTCTATAATTTCCATAGATGAACGCATTTCCGCTCGAGTCTCTTCCAACAATGGCAAAAGATATGACCCAAAATATTGTTCAGTGGACTCAAATGAATCTGGAATCTTTTCCACCTAGGAAATGAGATCAAGTTCAACAGTCAATACTTGATAATAATTATCCAATATATATTCAAGTGCATGATATTCAAACCGCTGACAGAATAATAATCTGATAAAAATAAGAAATTCTTCTAATTACGATAAGCAAAACAAAGAACATACATGTAAAATGTTTTAAGGATAATGAATAAATATTGAGGAAAAAAGGGCAAACCCACCTGATCCTTGTAAAGGTTATCGTTGAATATGTCTTCAACAGACCATGATAACACAGTAGGAACAAATTCCAGATTTGTTGGAAAATCCCTCCTCTCACTTGAACAATCACCTCCCATCTTTTTCTCTAATGCATCAGAAGAATAAGAACCCATCTTTTCTCTAGTTATTTCTCTATTCTCTATAGAACTTTGGGCTCCCATCTTTCCCTCTGATTCATCAGATTTCTTCTTTTTACTTCTCAGATTTCTTCTTTTTACTTCTCTTATATTTCTAGCAACTACTTCCTCTTCACTAGAACTTTGGGCTTCCATCTTTACCTCTGATGAACCAAAAGAACCCAGATTGTTTTCAGTGATTACCCTCTTCTCTGAAGAACCATTGCCTCCCATCTTTTCCTCTTAATATATCTGTAGTATAGAAAGAAAGTTAGAATCACATTTCAGCTTTTACCCTCTAAAAGGAAACCACAAATAACAAAAAAGAAAAATGGTTTCTTAGCTGCAAAGAAAGGGGAAGATCAAGCAAAAAACCCAAAAAAATTGCAGTACAAGCACAAACATTTATCAACATTTATAAGACCTTTACCAACAGATAAAAAATACCCATTTTTTCCATTGCCATGCTTTTTATCTTCCCTACCTTTATTGACTAAAATCTCCTCTGTACTGTAACTCTTTTGCCTGTTTTTACTTCAAAGGACCGCCATTTTCCCACCACTTTGTAATCTTTGCACTAGTTTGTTTTTCCCTAACTTGAAAAAACTGTTTGACTATTCAAAAAGTTTTGCAAGAAAGCAAGTTCTGAGCATTTGTTTCCATGGACGTGGAGGAGTGGAAGAGGTGGATAAGACCATCATTAACATGTTCCTTTTTCCATGGGGAAGTCCAAGCGATTGGTCTTCGTACATTGAACAGTGGATTATTAATTAATTTAATTTTAATTTTTGAATTGATGCAGCGACCATGCTCTCTCTCTCTCATTTCTGAAATTACTTTACTGAGTTTACACTTCTGTCCAATCAAAAGTCCAATCAAAATAAAATAAAAAAAAAAACTTTTCTGATGTTCTCAAGATTTTCTTAGTTTTTGCTTGTGAGACAATCATTTACAAGAAAAAAACTTTAACCTTTTTTTTTATCTAATGACGATCGCTATTCACCTCCCTTGAAGTACTTTATGCAGAGGGTTCATAAAGTAAGAACACAAATATATTTTCAAGACATAGCACAGGTTCTATGATTAAATTCGGAACAGCAAAAGATCATGATATTACACAAGCTAAGTATATGTTATACACAAGCACTCAACTTCTATGCACCCTTACGTTTTCGGCCCCGATTTTTCTTGTTTTTCTCGGGTGTCTTTATATAACATTATTACAAGATTTATTTATAGCAGTATATATATAGAAATAGTTTTGTTTTGGATGAATTATCAACTTCAAAAAAACACATTTAGCTGACTAAACTTATCCTAATGACCGGTTAATTTTTCTTTTTCCAATTCATATAGTATAATTTATAAAGGTGAAAATATTATGTACCAAAAAAAGAAAGCTTTCAAATGAAATTACAAGATAGAAAATGTATTTCGCCCCGCAGGCTTCCTTTTGGGGCTCAAAATATTGCATGTGTATATGCAAATTTACAGAGTTCAATCCAATTTCCAGGCTGCAAATGCAAATCCGGAGACATGGTCAGATTTCATCCCCAAAACCCTTCAGCAAATCCTGATTACATTCCCATTTCCAGCAAATCCGAGCTTGTAGATGGAACAACCTTTGAGCTCTTCCCTTCATCATAACCGGCTGAAGCAAGTACTTCACCACGAAGAATAGGAGCTTCCATACTGATAATTGTGGTGGAACGGTTAGGTCTTTCAGTTTCAGGGAACAAGACTCTCAGCATATCCTCCTTGCATGGATCGGCTTTCAAATCAACAAAAATAGCTTCCGAGCATGAGAATACCGGAAAATTTCCACACCTGCTAACAATGACAAGAGGGTTTCTGATTCTTCTAAATGCTTGGGCAAGCACGTTTATGTTATACAGAGAATCACCTGCTCTCAGCCAACTCTGAAGCGCGTCACAGAAGTCCGAGGGCAGTAGTTCTGTAATATGCTTTTCACCAAGCAAGTCTAAAAGAAAGTCTCGAGACTTCCCAAAGTTCAAATGATGCACACATAGAATGATGACCAATCTCAAAACCAGCAGCGGATGGTACTCAATTGCATTAATATGAGATTTTTCGATCCAGTCTATTGTTTCTTCCTCATGGTAGAGGAACTGCTGTGCCATTTCAATTACAAAAGAAGCAAGGTCCTCTAAAGAATGCTGCTTACCAGCCATGAAACTTGAAGTTGAGCTGAGCATCCCATCCTTGTAAAAAAGCCATTCCACAAAGGAAGTCTTTGTAGTGAAAAAGAATCTCTTGAAGTGGGATAAGAGAACCAGATAATGTTCAGTAAGATACAAGAAACAAACTGGTGACATATAATCAGATATACTCCTCCAGTCACCTTCATAAGTAACTTGTAGAGCTTCATGCAACTTGAAAACAATTGGCTCATCATTTCGAATACCTTCAATATAACCAGCAGTAGGTCTACTTATTGATTCTGGCCCGAGATATTCATAGAAATGACCAGTTACAGAACCTGGGGGAGAACCTCTATCCCCTTGGAGACTCCCAATGAAATTCTTCCATGGTATATTCCAATCTAAGCCTTTAAGAATCTTACCATATAGCTCATCATTTAGCCGACCAGATCCAAGAATTATCATTGCCACCTTTCCAATCTCCTCATAAGACAACCTATTCTTTGACCTGATATTTTCAAATACAATTTCTTCAAGTAAATTCCTTGAAATTTCAGTTCCCCTGAGAGAGATCATGTTCTCTTTCAACGAGTCACGCCAATCTAGAGGAAATATGTAATGAAAGAAGTGCTCTGTTGACAGTTGAGCAAATTTCATCAAATCCTCATAGTTGTCGCCATTCTGGCTGATCAGACACTTTGAATTCAAAAGAGAATTGGCAATCTCATAGATATGGGTAAGAGACCTGCTTTTATAAATGGATGACAAAGAATTTGTGCAAGAGATAGTATAGATTACCTCAAGCTTTGTCAAAACTTGCAGGCCAACAGATAGTAGTTCGGAACACCAATAACTCCTTGCAGCTGAGACAAATTGATGCAGAGAGATAGAAACAGGCTTCTGATTGCAGTGAACAGATTTGCCAGCCAGTTTTCTCAGCCATTCAGCATCTGAATTCAGCAAAAGATAGACATTGCCTGAATTATTAAACTGTCCCCAAACACCAAAATAATTCAAGCAAAATTCTCCATATTTTCTGTGATCACTAGTATCTTGGGTTTCAGCATGATCAAGAGACTCAAGTATCTTCATGATTCTCTCCTTCCAGAAATTCCAAAAGTAGACCAGTGTGTCAGCGGAAACCCTGTTGTTAGAAATTTGCTCTTCTGTAAAGCTTTCTACATCAAGATTCAGTTCATCTATCCATACATAATTTGAGATGTTATGGAGGTGGTAATCTAAAATCATACGAGCCATTAACACTTCTCCTCTAGTGCTCTCATGCCTTCGTGAAGCACTTAAATATTGTTCCATCAAGAGTAAGTTGCTTGGCTTATTGAGTAATATGTCTGCCTCTGAGCAAACAAGCCCATAGAACTGGTTTGATGACTTCATTGCAAATGACCTGGCTTTTGTTAGAAGCTTCTCTTTCTCTGCAAACTGCTGTAGTGGCCATCCCATGTTCCCAGATAACCAAAGAGAGTTTGCAAACACATACCAGAGAATAAGAGTAGTGGCCTCCTCAAAGTGCGAGGCCTTTCCAAGCAGATCAGCCGCAAGTAGAATTTCACCTTTGAACTTCGCAATGCTTGCTGCCTCCAAGAAGTTCCCCAATTCTTCTTCAAGACATAGAAGCTCATCAAGACAGTCTAGGGACTGCAAAAATGTTCGTATTGAACTCATGGAATCAAAAGCTCGGACATATATCATCATTGTACTCTTATCATTAATTTTATGATAGTAATTTGCAGCGCTCTTCAGAAATTTCTGTTTGAATTCCTCCATGTCTTTACTTCTTTCAACCATTTTTTCATCTGCATTTTCATGTTGTTTCCAGTAATGAAGGTACTGCATGCCAATATCAAACAGTTTTCCTTTCGTACAAACAGACAAGCATTTGGAGAAATAGTTGCCTCTTGCATACACTTCTGCTGCAGTCTTGTAACTCCCAGCACGGAAAAAACATTCTGCAGCTTTCTCCAGATGAGATCCCCCACATTTTTCCAAATAAATTTGACCTGCAGCTTCAAAACATCCAGCTAGAATAAAACATTCTGCTGCTTTCTCTAGATGAGTTTCCCCACATCTTTCCAAATAAATTTCACCTGCAGTTTCAGAACATTACTTTCTGAATTTCCATAAATACATGGTAGTGACATGCACATAAAATAAAAAATCATAACTGATCCTACAATAAAGCAAAAAATAACTGTATATTCTTGGTCAATAATGAACACAATGTAAAGAGCATCCCAATACGATGATCAAGAACCAGCTTGGAGAGTGTTTTATTCTAAAACATAATGAATTTGAGATATGAAAAGACTGTGCATTAGCATCTACTACAAAGCAGCAATCAAAGATCTTTTTCTTGCTCTTATTTTTACCCTATGGGAATTGGGAAGAAGTTATTTAACACTTAAGAAATCATATTATATAAATATAGGAAGTACTGAATGCTAGAGCTGTAGATGCTAGCACTTCCAGTTCATAATGATAAAACACTATATATGCAAGGCAATAAGAGTAAAGGGGGAATTTTACCAGCTCTTTCATACTCCTTCAAAATGTAAAAGCAATCTGCAGCATCCTCAGCCTTCCCAATGGAATAAAAAGTTTCGGCTGCCTGCCTCATAGCAGAAGAAGCCCTTTCAGGATTTGAATTATGCAAGCGTTCAGCATCTTCCCTAAGTCCTAAAGCCTTGGCTAGTTTCTCCCCATATGTATCATGTGCTCTTTCAAAGCATACTGTTGCCATCACATAGTTACCCTGCCGTAACAGCTGCAGGACACAAATAAGTGAGAGCTATTACAACTTCACAAATTTCAATTCATCGCAAATTTGGGGGTGTTAAACCCTTTGAATTATGGCCAAAACAAACCCTTGATTCGGTTTGAATTATGCATGGTATGATTAACAATAGATTAAGTAATTAAAAAAAAAAAGGAGTTAGGGAAATTAGAAAACGGAATTGTCTGGTAAGAACAACTAATGAGTTATAGACAAGTAAAGCAACAACCAACCTTATAACCTTGTGACTTCCACTCCTCTAGGCTGCTTGCAACTTGCATTGCTTGCGCAAGTGAATCATCCAACTTCCTAATTTGAACAAGGCCCATCTTCTTCCAGTAGTCAAACACTGGCTTGGAAAACTCTTCTTCATTGTCAAAGATCCAGAGTCTTTGCCTTGTTCGTGTTATAGCAACATATAGCTGCTTCAATTCAGAGCACAAAATGTTGTGTTTCTCCTGTTTGAAGCTTGGAAATGACCAACTGGCATCAAGCAAGCCTTGCTCCTTCATGTATTCATATACAACTCTCCAATGACTCTTTAAAGGTGATGAGCCAAAAAAGTTGTACAATAATACATCCTACAGAATTATAATATAGGATAATTAAATTTTTACATTGATGAATCAATTTAAACATTTCAGAAACAAACACTTGTGTGACAGATAAAGAGCACTTTTAAGTTAGACAAGTATGGACCAAAAATATAACAAATACACAAACACATGCGGGTAAGCTAAATCTTTTTATCAAAGCCAAGCCAACTAACTCAAACTTAGGTTTTGAATTTGACAAGAGCAAACAGTAACTAGTAAACAGAAATCAATGCACATTGCACAAGCATTTATTAATAAAGTAAAAGAAAACTACAACGATAAAAAACAAGCAGATCATATACAATAACAAAATACAAGAATAACTATGAAACACCACATACCTGAAACTCTAAACCTTTGCACTCCACTATAGTCAGAACAAGAGCTTGCTTGCCGACACACTTCATAATTTCATGCTTAGCAAGATCATCTCGTACCAATATGACTTGTTCTGCTCCAAATCCAACCATATCTCCCGTTTTTTTACCGAGGAACCTGAATAATGCAGCAATTGCATTCTCTTCCTTTTCAGGTTCAAGCAAAATCGGGGCTTCCCCGGATATGAGGCTAGTTTCAGGGCATAAAATATCGACAAATGAAGGAAAAAAACGGTAAAGAAGGTCGATAACACTCTGCGCTAACCTTAGGACACCATCGTGTGTACGAAAATTCTGGCTCAACTGAAAAGTATTAGATATTTGACCTTTCTCCTTTTTCCTATCGTTTGATTTACATTTTGATTCCGAAATAAACTCATTGTAGAAAAGGGAACGTATATCTTCAAATCTAAAATCAACACCCCTAGCAATTGTCTGTGCTGTATCCCCACAAAAAACAAAGCCCTCACTTACATTTTTGCAAACATATTTAAAAAGAGCAATCTGCCTCATTGTGAGATCTTGCACCTCATCAATATAAACAAAATCCACTATTTCACCCTCATACCTTTCATTTTGAAATCGACAATGAAGATCAATCACAAGATCGGCCATATCAAACTCACCATTTTGTCCTTTCATTTTTTCATAATCTTGAAAAATGTCATATATCATCTGTCTCTCATGTCTACTTAAGGTAGAGAACCGACCCTCAGAAAGATTGACATAATCCTCCTCATTAAGTCTACCACCATGACAAGCATACCCTGATATCGAACCACCTTTTATATGAGACATTATCTCTGTAAACACTCTGGATGAGTCAAGCTTTTTGGTCAGCTTAGCATTGAAATGGGGCCAATAAACTGAACAAAACTTTTCATAATTTACCTCCCTAGTTCTTATAAAATTTCTTAAGAAAATCGGTGCTTTTCCAACTTCCCAATTTGATAGCTCCCTGGCATTCAAGAATTTCTTAAAGAAGGAATTACCAATTGTCCCATCAAGCATTATCAGAAACTTCTGGAACGTTATAACCAGAGGGTATTCTTTAGGAGGAATATCAACAAAGGAATCTGGAATATCCTCGAACTGTGCTGCACCATCAATATCATCATCTTGCAAGGCACTCTCTTGAATATAGTTTCCACCACTGGCAAACCTGTGTATATAACAAGGCTTGTGACACGGGAAAAACATGACAAAAAATCCATGCAGCTAAATAACGTACCCCGAATAGAGTGTTTTATTACATAAGAACAAGTTGACTTTTCTGTAAATTAAAAAAATAATGTGCAACTTGCAATAATCTCACAACTAATACATATTAGGTATTCAAACGAAATACAGAAAAGATTGCCAGCTATTTTGGATTCAAAATTTCTCAAGAGTTAATATACAAGATTCTCAGCGTCTTGGCAAACTAATGAAGTTCAAAAATTCCATTCTAGTGGTTAGATATGATTCGTTAATCATGAATGAGATTTTCTGGCACCTCAGAAACAATTTAATTTGTTAATAAACTACAACAGGAAGCACTTTTCGCAACCTACCTACATTTTTATGATTTAATCACCAACTTCATAAAATAATTTCTAACAGTAATATATAGCTTTTCAAGAGAAACAGAATGGCTTCATTTTTGGGTCTCAGTCTATAATTCTAAGACTGCAGCAAATCACACTAGATATCCATCCTTTCTACAATTTAGATTTATTTTTTCCAACTGCAAACATAAAGGTATTTATTATACGACTTAAAGCTATCGTTTTATATCATAATTGAACGCACCTTTTCAATTGAAGAACATGATGTTTCACAGCATGACAAAGTACAGGGCTGACTGTTACAAAAAGCTGGCGCAAGACAGTAGCTTCAGTCCCTCCAACACCACCCACAATTCTGCTTGCAGGAGGGACTACATTAGAGTTCTTTTCATCCAAACCTTCGGTTGCTAAATGGTGTAATTGCTCTTTCTTAAACAGCTTCATGGTCAACACAGTAGTCTTTCCAGTACCAGACCTACCCAGTATGAAACTGCTTCTTTGGAATAAAATTATATCAAGTTCCTGATCTGTCACCTCAAACGGGAGTTCTAGTTGTCTTCCATCCGGATCAGAAATAAGGCTGTTCACAACACCAGATGATAAAGAATAGAATTTCATCAAAAGCAAGCTGTCACGCACTTTCGAGTTCTCTACATAACATCTACCATCGGAAGCACCATGGCTTGAACTGTTCTCGCTTATATCTTGGCTTAGAGTCTTATACCTGACAACTTCATTTGAGGTTGACCAAGTTCTGGGAACTTCCAAATCCCTAGAAACAGAGTAAAAACAATGAAGAAATTTGTAAATAACTGCATAGAAAACCAAACATTCATATTTTAAAAATACAAAAAAAAATACAGCATATAAAGCATAATTTGTATTCTAGAGACAGATTTTTTAAATTTACAAGTTTGGAAGACCATCACGGTCACATACCCCTCCAGATATTTCTCATTGCAAAGACTGATAAAATCATCAGTATACATTTTGAAGATGCCATCAAGGCGCTTAAGCAGCCTCTCAATATCCTCTAATGGCAAAAGATCCCAAGCCTTCAAAACTTGAGTATACCTCTGCCTCTGCTCTTTCACTATATCAATTGAGCAGACTATATAAAGACCTTCAACCTTGAATTTCTTCAAGACCATAGAAGAGCTTTCACAATTTATATCTACAGTTCTCCTCTTAGGTCGCCAGCCATTAGAAAGTTTTAGCAGAAGGTTTAAAACTAATTTCTGGGTCTGGACAGATTTCAGCATCCCAAATGACTTTCTAAAGTAATCACTGAAAAGAACCTGAGGTCATGGAAAAGAAAGAAAATAATTTTACCACTTAGTGTAAAATGCACAGAATCTGCAATGGAGTCTCATTAGTTAAGCTAAAAGACCACCAGTAAGTTAGATAACATAACCATTAGTGTTGACCATATGAAACTCAAATATAAAGTTATAGTGACAAAAATAACTTGATAAAATAAGTAAAACAAATATCAAGTTATGAACAGTATGATGTACATACCTTCCACCTAGCATTTCTGAAAAGAACACTATCGCCATCAAGCAAGTCATCGAGTTGATCAAACTCTTTCTTGGCATCTAATATAGCTTTTGCCAATTCCTTGTCTTCTTCGGCATTAAAGAAACAATGACGCGCCTTTGCATGATTAACTAATGCCTCCCACTCAGATTTACTTTTGGCCAGAGTTTGTCCATTTCCCAAAATCCAGAGGCTGTGCCTGAGAAAGACAATTAAAAGAGTAAAAAGATGAAGCTTATAACGGAAAACTGAAGGAAAATCAAGTTAATCAAAGGAAATACCTAGCCCTTGTAAGAGCAACATTAGTTCTTTGCGGACTGGATAAGAACCCAATTGCTCCAGAGCTATTTGACCTTACAGTTGATATTATTATAATATCTTCCTCACCACCCTGGAACCCGTCAATCGCCTTCACCTTCACGGCAAAGCCATCAATTTTCTCATAGTGCTGACCAAGTTTCTCCTGAATTGCAACAACTTGAGCAGCATAGGGAGATATAACGCCAACACTGAGCTTCTCTCTGGAGCCACACCATGCTGAGTACAGAGGAAACGTCAATCTAATAGTAATAATACAAGAAGAATACTTTTGCGAAATGAAGAGAATAAAGGAGGTCTCCTCAGCAGTCAAAGTGTAGTATCTCCTTATTAACGCCAATGCCAGTCATTAGAAGTCAAAACATTAGCCACCAAATTCAATATCACAAGAGTTATGTGATATGATATCCAAAATACCGGTTATTGCATTACAAAAGAGCATGATGATTACCTTTGTATAGAGTATGCAACAACCTCTGCACAACAGCTACCTCAACCATGTTTCTACGGCTATATCCACCATCTTCAACTTCATCTCTTCCATAGACATTTATGAAGGAAAAAGGACCAAACATTGGCCATGGAAGATAATGTTTCTCGTAACTCTTATCCTTAACACCTGGTGCATCCAAGATCTGGTCATCATAGAACCTTGCATTTGGAAAGCAACTGATTGATGGATGCATCCTATACTGAATCTTGAAAAGGTGCTTTGAGTGGCCGGATATCTTCAGTCTTTCAAATAAACTCCTTCCAAAGCCAGCTCCATGCGCAACCTATGTATAATAAGATATGAAACAATAAAGTTCTTTTTTTTTTTTTCTAAAAAAAGAAGAAAAGTAAAATTGCAAAGGAATTTTGTGGAAATGGAAGACAACACAAGTATATTTACATACATTGCTTTGAACTGTAGCAGGCAACTGCCATTCATCGCCAATAAGAACGGAATGTGATATACCAGGCAATTGCAAGGGTATGGCTGATTCACATTCGTTCAACTGAGCAGCTTCATCAATCACCAATACATCAAGTGGCTTCATTACAACATCATAGAGTTTATAAGAACCAGATGCAGTGGAAAAGAGTAAAGAAGCTGTTTGAAAACAGAATTGAATTATAGAATCCTTGTTTTCCGCTCTTGGTAGTTTAAGATTACTAAGCGAATCACGGAGCACTTTCAAAACAGAAAGACAATGGCCTCTTACTGAGCACAAGACAAGTGATGTAATGGTAAAATTTTGGGGGAGCAATTTATAATCTTTTGAATGTAAGAAGAGCTCCTCAACTTCTTCAGAGACTACATCATCAAGAAACAACTCAGATTCAAAAGAATCAAGCAAGTCAAAAAGAATTTCAAGGTCTTGGAAGCCACGTTCACCAGAGTTGATTTTGGGTACATGAGTTGTTAAACTTGAGACACATTTTCTCAGAGGTGTTGCAATAGAGATAAATCTTTCTCTTGCATACTCAAGAAATGATTTACGTTTCGCTTTCTCACAATCATTTTTCAAGAAACTATGGTACTCAGAGACACAATCTTCAAGAAATGTAATCATTGAAGTAAACCAATACGACCAACCCAGAGGCCCAAAGCACTCTCTCAGCCTTTCAACACGATAATCCAAAAATATTTCTTCAATCTCAGAATCAACCTTAAGTCTCTCTCTAGAGCCAAATAAGAGAATGTCTCCCACAGAACAAAATTGACCATCTTCCACAGAGCCTACTTTCTTAGCTTCTTTTACCAGCTTTAAGACACGAGCAGCTACTTCTGTAATTGCAGTATTTGTTGGGGCGCAAGTGAGGGTCCTATGTTTCGTTCTCAAAAAAGTAAGCAAGAGCACACTAACCGTTTTAGTTTTCCCTGTTCCTGGTGGGCCCCAAATAAGTTCCACATGAGACTTATGGTTGCACTGGATTTTGCTCAGACAAGCCAAAACTGCCTCACTTTGATATTGATTCAGTTGATTTAGAAAACTTGTCCGACAAGACTCAATCAATGTTCCATCAGCCTGTGAGGAACAGAGACTGCAGCCTTCTTCCACCTGCATACAACATTATAATTTAGTCAAAGATTGTTCCTCAAATTAACATCAACAAAAAACAACAATTTTGTACTGTCGTAGCCTTGAAGTACTAACATTGTGCAAAACTTCTTTTACAATCTTTAGATTTCCCTTCAAGTGCAATGCATTCCAAATCCTGCTTTTTGAGCTTATATTCATCAAGAAAACTATAAACAATGGTTTCTTTTCATCCCTGGAAGCTATGTCTTTTGGTGCCTTTACTTTGAAGGAGGTAGATGAGATATTATACTCATCATCATCATCTGAAATATTAGTGACTAATGCAAATGTCCAGATTCTTCCAGCCCTTTGTAAATCAGATGCAGTTTCAGGTTTAGCATCAGCTATGACAAAAACATCTCCAGGCAATGTTCTGTATGGTTCCTTCCCACGATCAGTGCTAAACCTGTTTCTCCATGCATCGACATTCACATTGAAAAAAGATTTTCTACGTAGTTTTACATGCTCAAAATATGTGACCTCAGCGTAAGGCGCTCTATCAATAGTTTCCATAGATGAATGCATGGCTGCTCGCGTCTCTTCCAACAATGGCAAAAGAAATGACCCAAAATATTGTTCAGTGGACTCAAATGAATCTGGAATCTTTTCCACCTAAAAAATGAGATCAAGATCAACAGTCAATACACTATAATAATTGTGAAAGCAGAGAAAGAAACAAGAGTTTAATTGTTGATAGCTCAGCTGATTCTGACAAATCCGTGCAAAGCATGTATAATCAGCCATTGGGGCATATTAGCCTGTAACAAAACCTCCCATATATTTTCCACAGCATTCAAAAACAAATAACTCAAGGGCAGAATCCATTGCAAAATGGAAATTCTAAGGTGGTAAGTGCAAGCTAGATATTGAAAGGACAAAAAAAATGAAGCTAGTATGCATGAGAAACATATGAGTTCAAGATTGGCTCTATTAAAGAGGTTAATTTCCTACAGTGAGCTTAACCCAAAAATATCTGTAAAGTTCAATTTTTACTCAGCTCTCTGGCTTAATTACTATATATAAGTTAAGATCAAGTCATCGGCAATCTAAATCTCTAAAGTACTTTATCAAATGTACAACAACTCACTAAATGACTATCTTATTAGGGTTTTATTGTTTCTAATATTTTATGTAAATTCACTAAGACTAAATGATTGTGC
This sequence comes from Corchorus capsularis, assembly GCA_001974805.1. NCBI lineage: Eukaryota > Viridiplantae > Streptophyta > Magnoliopsida > Malvales > Malvaceae > Corchorus > Corchorus capsularis. The sequence goes on along the minus strand of AWWV01013652.1, from coordinate 43,587 downwards.
ATGTTTTAGCAAATGTCAATCAGTTATCTAATTATAACCCAGTGCAAAGCCCGGCCCAAGCCCATTGCTAGTACTATTAGCAATGAGATTGGGTTCGAAAAAGAGTCCAATTCTTGCAAGAAAATATTTTTGAACCACAGGCTACTATTTGTAAGAACATCTCTTTAGTCCTTCCCAAAGATATGCAATATCTATAGGAAAATTATACAATACACTACTAACAGAAGAATATGATAAAAATAAAAGAATTCTTCTAATTACGATAATAAGCAAAACTAAGAACATACATGTAACATGATTCAAAGGATAATGAATAATGGAGGAAAAAAAAGGCAAACCCACCTGATCCTTGTAAAGGTTATCGTTGAATATGTCTTCAACAGACCATGAAAACACAGTAGGAATAAATTCCAGATTTTTTGTAATATCCCTTTTCTCACTTGAACAATCACCTCCCATCTTTTTCTCTACTGCATCAGAAGAAGAAGAAGAACCCATCTTTTCTATTGTTCTATTCTCCATAGAACTTTGGGCTCCCATCTTTCCCTCTGATGCATCAAAAGAACCCATAGCAACTACTTTCTTATTCTCACTAGAACTTTGGGCTTCCATATTTACCTCTGATGACTGAAAAGAACCCAGATTGTTTCTCTTCTCAGGAGAACTTAAGGCTCCTCCCATCTTTTCCTCTTAATATCTATAGTAAACATAAAAAGTTAGAATCACAAAATTTCAGCTTTTACCCTCTAAAACCAAACCACAAATGACAAAAACAAAAGAAGAACAAAAGTAAGGACAAGTGGGTTTCTTAGCTGCAAAGAAAGAAGAAGATGAAAGCAAAAAAACCCAAAAAATCTGCAGTACAAGCACTATAATACACTATCAAGCCTTTACCAACAGATAAAAATACCCATTTTTTCCATTGCCATGTTTTTCACCATCGAATCAATGATACGAAGAAAGAAACCTTACAAAGAGAGCTTAAACAAGAAAATGGGTATTATGAAGTCATCTTCCCTACCTTGATTGACTAAAATCTCCTCTGTACTAAAACCCTTTTCCCTATTTTCACTTCAACGCACCGCCAAATTTCCACCACCATGTAATGTTTGCACTAATTTGTTGAAAAAACTGTTTCTCTACTCAAAAGATCTGGCAAGAAAGCAACTTTCTGAGTATTTGTTTATATGGACGTGGAGAAGTGGAAGAGGTGGGATAAATTAAAGCATTTTTCTTTTTTCTTTTTCTCTGGGGAAGTTCCAAGCAATTTCTTTTTTGATTTTGAAGTTGATTTTTGTCTCTCCTCTCTCTCTCTCTCTCGTCACTTATGAAAGTACTACTTTACTTTTCCGTCCAATCAAAAAGAATAAACTTTTTGAAGATTTTCTTAGTTTTTGCTCGTGAAGTTACTTATTAGCAAAGACGATCACTATTTATTAGTAGTACTAAATATAAGAAAAATGCTTTAGCCTTTAACCCTTATCTAATTTCCTTTTTTCCTCGGTTATAGCAACCTTTACGTGTTTTATTTTCCAAATCTTTGCCTACTAGTAGAAAATATTTGACATTACATTATTTATTATAGTGTATATATATATAGCTTTTTACATGAATGAATCTCATTTATTAATTTTGATTTCTTAGATAAGGGATCACTTCCTTTGAATTACTTTTGATTAGCAGTAAAATCAAAAATCTATCAATGTAGGCAGAGTGAGAGGGTACCAATTTCATATACACAACGTTAACGAGCAGTTTGTTGCAATGTTGCACCCAATTTTGGTTAATACAAAATTAAAGTAGATGCAGAGGTTTCATAACATATGAACACAAGAATTTTCAAGACATAGCACAAGTTCTATGATTACATTCCGAACAGCAAAAGATCATCCATGTTACAAGCTAAAGATGTTATACAAAAGCACTCAACTTCTATGAACCCTCTATAATTTCTGGATCCTATCTACTTCGTTTTCGGTCCCGGTTTTTCTTCTTTTTCTTAGGTTTATTGGTGTTCCCCTGGGTTTTGCAGGTGACAGTAGCTTCCGGAGCTGGCTTCTTACCGTTAATAGATGCCTCAGCCTTATTGCCACTCTCTTCTTCCACATTACATTGACCACCAGATGCATCAGATACAAGATTTTCGTCTTGCTGCGGGAACGTTAGCAGCTCTAGTGTAGGCCTTTTTGATAGCAGCTCCTCACAAAGGGCTCCAATTGTCGAAATGCTACTTTCGAGTTTCATCAGCTCACTGTAAAAATGGAGAAGCAGAAGGAAAATTAGGTGCACTACTGATCGTATTGTAACAAAATGGAGTTATAGAAGTATATACGGAAAAGCAATGTATTACACCGACCTCGGTTCCAGTTGAGTTTGGAGTTGCTCAATTACATTGAGCATGGTCATAGCTTCCCTTAATAAGTAGCTGGCTTCACTACCTGCAGGTTTCTTTCGCCAACATTTTTCTATTGCAGCATTGAGGACTCCTATTGCAGCATTGAGGAGGGAAGCACATCTTCCCAGGTACACCTAAAAAGTATAGTAAACATTGATAAAGAAATGACAGGATAACAATAACCATAACAACAACAGTGAAATAATACTAGCAATATGAAATAGAACAAGAAAAATAACGAGGCATTTGAAAATGCTATTCGATAACAAGGATGCTTATAAAAAAATTACCCTCAGTTTTGATGCAATCGACATAAAGGTACACTGGTCTTTGATGTCACCGGCAGCCTTTAATATTTCAAGAATTTCCCATAAATGAAAAAGGTCAATCAGCCCGTCACTGCCATTTTGATTCTGTCCACTCATGTCATCATCCGGAATAGAACCAGGGCTCGGAGATGGAACAAAGTTCTTTCCTTTGTCATGTTGAGAACTTTGAGTTTTAGGGAACAACAATCTCAATATTTCCTCCTTGCATGGATTGACACTCATATCAACAAATATAGCATCCTTGCATGGAAATTTAGGACAGTTTCCCAAAAGGTTCACAATTATGAGAGGGTTTCTGATTTTTTTGAATGCTTCAGCAAAAACATTTAGACTACTGATAGATTTCTGCCTTCTCCTAAGAGTATCAACAAATTCCCAGGGCAATAGTCCAGTAATATGATTTTAACCCAGCAAGCCCAAAAGTAAATCAGTACACTTGCCAAAATTCAAATGAAGCAAGCACATAATGACAACCAACCTCAAAACCAGCAGCGAATGGCACTCCTTCACATTATTTCTATGAGATTTCTTGATCCATTCAATTGTCTCTCCCTTATAATGAAGGAAGTGCTGGACCATATCAATCACAAAGTTAAGAATGTTTTCCAAAGATTGCTGCTTAACAGACACACTGCAAGCTGTCATCCCATCTTGGTAGATAAGCCATTCCACAAAAGTCGTCTCTGTTGTGGTAATAATTCCCTTGAAGGAGGACAACAAAAACAGATAGCGCTCAACAAGATACAACAAACTCTCTGGAGACATATAATCAGCTATTCTGCGCCAGTTAGCTTTATAAGCATCTTCTAAAGCTTCATGGAACTTGACAATTATTGGCTCGTCATTCCCACTTTCTTCGATATGACCATAGCTTCTGTTTTCTAAGATCTTATAATATAAAGTTCTCTCCTCTATGAGACATCGAATGAAGTTCTTCCATGCTATATTCCATTCCAAACCCTCAAAAATCTTTCCATGTAGCTCATTACTAAGCTGAGGAGAACCGAGAACTACCAATGCCACTTTTCCAGTTTCCCCATAAGACAAGCTACTCTTTGACCTGATCTTTTCCGATATAACTTCTTCAAGTAAATTCCTTGAAATTTCAGCTCCCCTCAGAGAGATCATGTTCTCTCTCGATGAATCTCTCCAATCAAGAGGAAATATGTACCTGAAGAAGTGCTTTGTTGACAGTTGAACAAATCTCATCAAATCCTTGTCTGCACGCCAGTTGTTCAGAAACTTGGAATTCAAGAGAAAACTAGCAACCTCATAGATATGAGCAAGAGACTTGCTTTGGCAGAAGGGTGACAAAGATTTTCTGTGTGAGAGATTATATAAAGCCTCCAGCTTTTTCAAAACTTGGAGTCCAACAGAGAGTAATTCAGAACACCAGTAACTCCTTGCTGCTGAGATAAATTGAGGGAGAGATATTGAATCCTGCTTCTGGTAACCGCAAACATATCTTTCATCCAGCTTTCTTAGCCATTCAGCCTCAGAATTCAATAGAAGATAGATAGTACTTGAGTGCTTAAATTGTCTCCATACACCAAAATAATTCAAGCAAAATTCTCCATAGATGCTATAATTACCAGTATCAGCATGATCAAGATACTCCAATATCTTCATGATTTCATCCTTCCAGAAATTCCAGAAGTAGACCAGTGTCTCAGTGCAAACCTGGTTATTAGAAATTTGCTCTTCTGAATACCTTTCTAGATCCAAGACTAATTCATCTGTCCATTCATACTTTGAGATATTTAACTGAAAGTGATAATCAAGAATCATTCGAGAAGTTAATACTTCACCTCTAATGCTCCTGTGTTTCTGAGAAGCACCCAAATATTGTTTCATCAAGAATAAGTTGCTTGGTTTATTGAGTAAAATGTCAGCCTCTGAACAAACAAGCCCGTGAAATTGTTTTGACAACTTCTTTGCAAAGGACTTGGCTTTCATAAGATGCTTCTCTTTCTCTTGAAACTGCTTTAATGGCCACCCAGTGCTCCCAGCTAACCAAAGAGAGTTAGCACACACAAACCAGAGAATAAGAATTGCGGCCTCCTCAAATTGTCCACCCTTTTCAAGCAGATCAACTGCAAGTAGAAGTTTACCTCTCAACTTTGCAATATTTGCTGCCTCCAAGAAATTCCCTGATTCTTCTTCCATTAACAAAAGCTCATCAAGACACTCTAAGGACTGCAAAAATATCCGTATTGAACTCATTGAATCAAAAGCTCGGACATAAGTCATCATTGTTGTCTTATCATTAACCTCATGATAGTGACGTGCACAGCTCTCCAAAAACTTTTGCTTAAGTTCCTCAATATCATTACTTCTTTGATCCATTTCTTCATCTGCTTTGGCATGCTGTTTCCAGTACTGAATGTAGTGCAAGCCCATTTCAAAGAGATTTCCTTTTGTACAAACATACAAGCACTTTGAGAAATAATTGCCTCTAGCATATACTTCTGCTGCAGTCTTGTAACTTCCAGCAAGAAGAAAGCATTCTGCAGCTCTCTCCAGAGCAGATTCCCCACATTTTTCAAAATAAATTTGACCTGCTCCAATAAATAAAATGGAGAATGCTTTATTTTAAAATATAACGCACTATATAAATGAAAATATAAAGTGCATTCACATCTCATTAAAAATGCTGCAATCATAGAATCTTTCTTTCTCTTACACTGTCAGAAGTTACTAACAGATTCAAAGAAAGGAAATACCTTCACAAACAAAATATAGGAACTATAGAATGTCAGAGTGTAGATCTTAGCACTTCAAGTTTATGTTAACACTTGTACAAACAACGCAAAATGAGAAAAAAGTTGAATTTTACCGGCTTTTTCATACTCCTTCAACATGTAAAAGCAATCTGCAGCATGCTCAGCCTTGCCAATGGAATAAAAAATTTCAGCAGCCTGCCTCCTGGCAGTAGAAGCCCTTTCAGGATTTAACCCATCCAATCGATCAGCTTCTGCCCTAAGTCCAAAAGCCTTGGCCAGTTTTTCCCCATAAATATCATGTGCTCTTTCGAAGCACATTGTTGCCATCACATAGTTACACTGTTCTAACAGCTGCAGGACACAAATAAGTGGGACAAAGAGCTGTTAGCCTGTTACATTTGCACAAACATTAATTTTAGTGGGAATTGGGGGTCTAAACCCCATTAAAATGGCTTGAATCATGCATAAAACTGATTAAAATAGATTAAGCAGAAAATTAATAAATCTGGGTTAATGAAAGTTACTAGTGAGAATTGCTAAAAGAACAGACAGATGAGTTATAGACCACCTCAAAAAAGGCAAGAACAAACCTTATAACCACGCTTCTTCCACTCTTCTGGACTGCTCGCAACTTGCATTGCTTGTGCAAGTGAATCATCCAGCTTCCTAACTTGAACAAGGCACTTTTTCTTCCAGTAGTTGAACATAGGCTTGGAAAGCTCTTGCTCATTTTCACAAATCCACAGCCTTTGTCTGGTGCGGGTTATAGCAACATATAACTGCTTCAACTCAGAACACAAAATGTTGTGCTTTGCCTGTTTAAAAGTTGGAAATGACCAACTAGCATCAAGCAAGCCCTGCTCCTTCATGTATTCATATACAACTCTCCACTGACTCTTCAAAGGCGATGAACCAAAAAAGTTGTACAATAATACATCCTACAGAAATACAATGGACAAAAATTAGTCGAGACATGGATGAATCAATTTATATTTTAAAAAAGAATCACTAAGGAGTAAGGAGACAGAAAGGCACCCTATGGGCTAAAAACAAGGAGAACATTTGATAATAAAAGTATATAACAACACACCACATACCTGAAACTCTAAACCTTTGCATTCCACTATATTCAGCACAAGAGCTTGCTTGCCAACACACTTCAATATTTCATCCTTAGCAGCATCATCTCTTACTAATATAACCTGCTCTGCACCAAATCCAACCATCTGTCCCCCAACATTACCATGGTTGCTGAATATTCTTGTGATGGCATTTTCTTCATTATCCGACTCAAGCAAAATCGGGGCTTCTCCGTAAATGAGACTAGTTTCAGGGGATAAAATATCAACAAATGATGGAAAGAAACGGTAAAGAAGATCCATGACACTCTGCGCTAGCCTTAGAACACCATCATGTGTACGAAAATTCTGGCTCAAGTGAAAACTTTTAGATATTTGACCTTTCCCCCCTTTCTCATCATTTTCCTTGCACTTTGATTCCAAAAGAAACTCATTGTAGTAAAGGGAGCGTATATCTTCAAACCTAAAGTCAATGCCCCTGGCAATTGTTTGTGCTGTATCCCCACAGAAAACAAAGCCTTCGTTTACATTTTTACAGATATGTTTGAAAAGAGCAATCTGCCTCATTGTAAGATCTTGCACCTCGTCAATGTAAACAAAATCCATTATGCGACCCTCATACCCTTCATTTTGAAGTCGACGATGAAGATTTATTACAAGATCAGCCATATCAAAGTCACCATTTTCTCTTTTCATTTTCTCTTTTCATTTTCTCATAATCTTGAAATATATCATATATCATGTGTCTTGAGCGTCTGCATAATGTAGACAACCGACCATCAGATAGTTTGACATAATCCTCCTCATTGAGCTTACCATCACAATAATTCCCCGATCTCAAGCCACCTTTTATATGAGACATTATCTCCGTAAAAACTCTGGATGAGTCCAGCATTTTTGTCAGTTTAGCATTAAAATGAGGCCAATAGATTGAACAAAACTTTTCATAGGTTACCTCCCTTGTTCTTATAAAATGTCGCAAGGAAATCGGTGCATTTCCAACTTCGCAATTTAGCTCCCCAGCATTATAGAATTTCTCGAAGAAAGAGTTACCAACCGTTCCATCCAGCATTATCAGAAACTTTTGTAAAGTAATAACAAGAGGGTATGCCTTAGAAGGAATTTCAACAAATGAATCAGGAATATCCTTAAATTGTGCAGCACCATCAATATCATCAACACCTTGCAAGGCACTCTCTTGATCATAGCTTCCTCCGCTGACAAACCTGTATATTTCACAAGGCCTGTGATACCAGGAAAAATAGGGAAAAAAAGATACTGCAGTTGCACAAAGTGCCTTGAATGGAGTGCTTAATGCATAACAAGTTGATCGAATCAATTTATATCAGAAGTGAGAACCACAATAATCAACTACAGATTATAATAAATTAGCAATTTAAATGTAAATAAGAAAAATAAGTCCAACTTGCAACAATCTTCTAACCAACCAAGACCACAGAATAAAGAAACCTTTGCCCTTTATCATGTCCAAGCAGACACCTTTATTCATTTAGTCGTTAGGATGTTTACATATATACAAAAGCCTATCATAGATTCAAAAGGAAAGAACTTAAAAACAAAAAAGTCAGGAAACACTTTGTACAAACTTATTTCCATTCTACTGTCTACATATGAATTATTTTACCATCAATTTGATTTAGTGAATTATCAAGAACTTGGCTCTCCATAGTTTTCATAAAATTAGATTTATTTTTATGATAACTGTAATCTCAAAGGTATTTATAGTAGCATGAAGCTACCATTGTATATCAGTACCAACACACCTTTTCAATTGAAGAACTTGATGTTTCACGGCATAACAAAGTTTAGGACTGACGGTTACAAAAAGCTGGCGCAACCCAGTTGCTTCAGTCCCTCCAACACCTCTCACGATTCTCTTTGCCTGCCAGACTTCATTAGAGTTATTGTTGTTGATTTCATCAAAACCTTCAGTTGCTAAATGGTGTAATTGCTCATTCTTAAACAACTTCATGGTCAACACAGTAGTCTTTCCGGTGCCTGACCTCCCTAGTACAAAACTGCTTCTTTGGAATGAACTTATTTCCCGTTCTTGGTCTGTCACTTCAAATGGAAGTTCTAGTTCTCTTCCATCCCGATCAGAAAGAAGGTGCTTCACTATTCCCGACGACAAAGAGTAGAATTTCATCAACAGCAAGCTCTCACTCACTTTTGTATTCTCTACATAGCACATACCATCTGAAGTGCTGCCACTTGAACTATTCTCAGCTTCATCTTGCCTTAGAGACTTATACCTGACAATATCAAAAGAGGTTGTCCAAATTTTGGGAACTTCCAAATTCCTGGATTCAACAACAAATAGAAACTTTTTAAAGGGGCTTATAAAATACCACATAACGCAATAATAAAAAAAGGACAAAAAAATAAAGTTATTAATACCATTATGATCACATACCCCTCCAGATATTTCTCATTGCAATGATTGATAAAATCATCAGTATACATTTTGAAGATGCCATCAAGGCGCTTAACCAACCTCTCCATATCCTCTAAAGGCAAAAGATCCCAAGCCTTCAATACCTGAGTGTACCTCTGCTCCTTCACTACATCAATTGAGCAGACTATGTAAAGATCTCCAACCTTAAATTGTTTCAAGACCATGGAAGAGCTTTCACAAATTAAATCCACATCTCTCTTCTTAGGTCGCCAGCCGCTGGAAAGTTTTAGTAGAAGGTTCAAAACAGACTTCTTGGTCTGCGCAGATTTCAGCTTCCCAAAAGACATTCTAAAGTTATCACTGAAAAGAACCTGAACCCATGGGAAACGAAAAGAAAATAATTTTTACCACTTGTTAAAAAATACACAATCTTTAATCGAGTATAATAAACTAATATAATGATAAAAAGAAACGCCAACAGTATGTTAGATAACATAAGTTTTCATGCCGAATAGACAAAATCCAAATATAAATCAATGGCAAAAAACAAACTAAGTAAAGCATGTAAAGCAAGTTTTAGCCATTATAAGTTACGTACTTTCCACCTAGTATTTTTGAAAAAAGCACTATCCCCATTAAGCAAGTCATTGAGTTGATCAAATTCCTTCCTGGCATCTAAAATAGCTTTTTTCAGTTCCTTGTCTTCATCAGCATTAAAGAAACAATGACGCAACTTTGCATCTTGAACTAATGCCTCCCAATCCGATTGACTTTTGGCCAGCGTTCTTCCATTCCCCAAAATCCAGAGGCTGTGCCTGATAAGGAATGAATTGAAAACCCATAACAGATTGCAACTTATCACAGAAATGCAAAAACTGAAGAAACATGCTCATTTCAGAAAATACCTAGCCCTTGTAAGAGCAACATTAGTTCTTTGAGGATTGGATATGAACCCAATTGCACCCGAACAATTCGATCTCACAGTCGATATTATTATAATATCTTCCTCACCACCCTGGAATCCATCAACCGTCTTCACCTTCACTCCAAAACCATCAATGTTCTCATACTTCCCACCAAGTTTGTCCTGAATTGCAACAACCTGAGCAGCATAGGGAGATATTATACCAACACTGAGCTTCTCCCCCGAGCCAATCCATGCTGTATGCAAAAGCAACAAATTAATACCAAAAAAGAAAAAGAATTTGATAAAACACGAGATGCTTCCTGATTTTAAAAGAGAAGAAAAAAAACGCCTTATCAGCACTGAAAGTGAAATATCACATTAAAGGTCAATGTCAGTCAGTAGAAGTCAAAAGACTTAAGCCAGTATATTCAGGATATGATATTTAGCAATATCTAAGAGAAAAAAAAATTATGTGATTATAAATTAAGCTTATGATGATTACCTTTGTAAAGTGTTTGCACTAACCTCCTCACGACAGCTACCTCAACCATATTTCTATGGCTGTATCCAACATCATCAACTTCATCTTTTCCAGAGACATTTAAGAAGGAATAAGGACCAAACATAGGCCATGGAAGATAATGTTTCTCATAACTCCTATGCTTAACACCTGGTGCATCCAGGATCTGGTTATAATAGAACCTTGCATTTGGAAAGGAACTGATCGATGGATGCATTCTGTACTGGATATTCAGAAGGTGCTTTGAGTGACCCAACGTGCTCAACCTCTGAAACAAGCTTCTTCCAAAGCCAGCTTCATAAGAAACCTATAGAAAAATAACATTATCATTATTAAAAATTCTTCTAAAAGTAGTTGAGGGGGGAAATTGCAAAGAAAATTTGAGAGAAAGAAGACAACATAGCAAGTATAATTTACATACATTACTTATAACTGTAGCTGGCAATTGCCATTCATCACCAATGAGAATTGAATGAGCTATATCAGGCAGTTGCAAGGGTATGGCCGATTCGCATTCTTTCAATTGTGCTGCTTCATCAATTACCAATACACTCAGTGGTTTCATTTCAAGTTTATAGAGTTCATATGATCCGCATGCAGTGGAAAAGAGTAAACAAGCTGTTTGAAAACAGAATTGCCTTATGGAATCCCTGTTCCTGTCACTTGGTAGTTTGAGTTTACTAAGGGAATCACGTAGGCCTTTCAAAACAGAAAGAAACTGGCTTCTTACTCTGCACAACATGAGTGATGTATCTGCATAGTGGGGAAGCAATTTATCATCTTTTGAATGTGAAAAGAGCTCCTCCACTTCTTCAGAAGCTACATCATCAAGAAACAGGCAAGTTTCAAAAGAATCCAGCATGCCAAAAAGACCCTGAAAGTCCTGGATATTATGTTCCAGAAAGTATATTTTTGGAATATGAGTGTGCAAAATTGATACACATCTTCTTAGGGGTAGTGCTGCAGAGGAAAATATTTCTCTTGCATATTCAAGAAACGATTTGTGTTTCACCTTATTACAGTCAGTTTCACTGCAACAATCTGTGCCTTGGTTCTCAGTTTCACTATCATGTCCCCTCTCTTTCATTGATTCATTTTCCAAGAAAATATGGTATCGAGAGACACAATCTTCAAGAAAAGTAATCATTGAAGTGAAACAGTGCCACCAGCCCTGTGGCCCTAAGCACTCTGTAAGCCTTTTGATACGATAATCAAGAAATATTTCTTCAATCTCAGAGTCAAGTGTAAGTCTCTCTTTATTTCCAAATAAGAGGATGTCTCCCACAGAACAAACTGCATCATTTGTTAAAGAGTGTGAGCTCTTAGCATCTTTTACCAGCCTCAAGACACGTGCAGCTACTTGTGTAATTGCAATATTTGTTGGGGCGCAAGTGAGAGTCCTGTATTTCTTTTTCAACAGAGTATATAGCAGCACACTAATAGTTTTAGTTTTTCCAGTTCCTGGTGGCCCCCAAATAAGTTCCAGATGAGCTTTGTGGTTACACTGCATTTTGTTAAGACAAGCCAAAACTGCCGTCCTTTGAGATTCATTCAGTTGAGATAGCAAACTTGTCAGGAAAATCTCCTTCAATGTTCCATCAATCTGTGAGGAACAGAGACTGCAGCTTTCTTCTACCTGTACACAACATTTAATTTCAATTCAATTTCATTCACACGAGTATATAAAGATTAGAACAACTACAAATTCCTCAAAATAACAGCAATTTATAAGACACCTAAGATTCGGTTATGGAGTTATATTGAAAACAAACGAAACACCTGATTTATAACATTATGGAACTGAAAAGTTGCAAACTCATGGTACATTAACAGGGTGGGACATATGCAATGTCTCAAATAGTTACACAAAGAATAATCAGTATTGTTGGATGTGTAATAATATTGCACTAGCCTCATAAGCAACCACATATGGTAAATAGCAGTAACACTTATCCAGTATAATTCCAAATCACAGAAGCAAATCTCAAAACTGTAGCATGATTACTTACCGCAGTACCACTGTGCAAAACTTCTTTGATAACCCTTAGATTTCGCTTCATGTGCAATGCATTCCATATTCGTCTGTTTGTGGTTACATTCCTCAAGAAAACTACAAAAAGTGAGTTCTGAATCTCATACTTGGATGCAATGTCTTCTGGTGCCTCCACTTTGAAGGAAGTACATGAGCTATTATCCTCATCGTCATCCTCTGAAATACAAGTGACTAATGCAAAAGTCCAGGTCCTTCCTATCCTTTGTAAATCAGATGCAGATTCAGGTTTAGCATCTGCTATGATAAAAATATCCCCAGGCAATGTTTTGTATGGTTCCTTCACACGATCACTGAACCTGTTTCTCCAGTAATCAACATTCACATCGAACAATAATCCCCCATGTGGCTTTGCCTCACTAAGCTTTGTCACTTCAGCATAGGGCGCTCTAGCTATAATTTCCATAGAGGAACATATTGCTGCTCTTGTGTCTTCCAAAAGTGGCAAAAAGTATGACCCAAAATAATGTTCAACGGACTGAAATGAAGCTGGAATCTTCTCAATCTAGAAATAGAGAAAAATTCAAACAAGTGATGTGAACCCAGATAGTAAATAGACTATACATATCATACTAGTTCAGAAAGCAGGAAAAGTAACAAGTGTTTAACCCTTGATACAGCCTCGACTGATTCAGACATATAAAAAAAGCATACAAACATATGATTTTATTGATAAAATTTCAGAAGAATTTAATTGCAAGAAAACATAACAAAAGTCATATATATGCTTAAGCTATCTTTTGTTCCAATGCCCTTTAGCAAACTACACAAGTCTTACTCTACCTTGTTTGAGCAAATTTCAGTCATGCTCGACCAACCACTAACATAAACAATATGCAAAATTTTTAGCATGCTGCCACAAGTCCATAACTACTAATATCTACAAAACTTGATGAGGATGAAAAGCATGAGCACATAAATGGGCTTGTGCAGGAAAAAGTGGTCCAAACTCATACAATAAAACAATTCTCTAACTGATACACCAATTTTTCCAAGAGCATTCCATTCAAGCGATAACCAACATCTACAAAAGTGTAAGACATTCAAAAAAATTGCAAAGTGATGTGATGAAGAAGATTCTAAGGGGAAAAAAAAACATCAACCATTAAAGAATTATAACAATAGAGAGGACAAAGGAAACCCACCTGATCCTTGTAAAGATTGTCATTGAAGATGTCTTCAAGAGACCACGAAAACACTGTGTCAATGAAACCCATATTTTCCTACAAATAGCTGAGTAAACATGAAAAAGTTAGAAACCCATTTCAGCTAAAACCCTTTAAAATAAGAACCCACAAATCAAAAGAAAAAAAAATTGAAAATTTTTTGGGGTTTCTTAGCTACAAAGAAAGGGGAAATGCGAAAGCAAAAAAACAGAAACAGAGCTAAAAATCTGTAGTACAAGCACTAACATACATTATCAAACCTTTATCACACTTTTTTTGAACTTTAACAACAGGGAAAGATAGCCGTTGCCGCCATGCTTTCTACCATCAAATGAATGAATGATACGAAGAAACCTCAAAATTTAAAAGGAGAACAAAAGTTAATGTGGGTCTGGACTCTCGACTCTGAATCTTCCCCGATTGACTAAAAACAAGTCTTCTCGTCTTCACCCATTCTTCAGCCTTTTTTCCCTGAAAAGGACAACCATTTTCCAATTTTTTTTCTTTTCTTTTTCTGTTAGACAAAAGAAAAGACGACCATTTTCTACTTCTTTGATTGGGTTTTTGATTTTTTCTTTTTTCTCTTTTGGGGTTAGATTAGTATTTTCGTTCCTAGGAACATATACTTTACTAATCTAAAAAATTACTAGTACTGATACTGGGTAATGAGGCGGTGGTTCATAAATAAGGAGCTCTTTTGGTAGTAATAGATTAATGGACTTTTTTATTGGTAATACAAATCTACCAATAGTTTTTCTATATTAGGAAAAAAGGTCAATGAAATTTTTTGTTGTTGACTTGTTTCCTTCAAAATATGTTTCAAGTAAATCTGGAAAAAATATTTCATTTCCTTAATATATCAGGAGTATATAAAAATTGTTGCATTCAATATTTTGTTGTTAATCATATCCATTTTTTAAAGAAAAAAAAGGCTATACTTTGACTCATCAACATGATGTAACACAAAGTTAGCCACAAATTTTAAGAAAATACTTACTAATAATATTTGTAGGGTGAATTCTAAATTTTATAACGTGTTTTTTTTTTGAATGATTTTATAACATGTTTAATTTTAAGTAATAGTGTAAGCATATGATTATAAACATTAAGTGGCGAATAATTATAAGCATTAAGTGGCTCTTAGCATATGATTATAAACACCCTTTAAGATAACCCAAGAAGAATATATACACATATAATTTCAAATCCTAATACATGCTCTATTATGGATTAAGATATACACCCGAGTTGTTAGCTCAACTGGTAGGTGTATCGTGCCTGAACTGTGAGGTTCTGGGTTCAAGTCTCACGGAATGTGAGTTTAATTTGTAATTTGTTTATTTATTATGTATTATAGGTAGGTCATGGGTTCAAGTCTCACGGAATGTGAGTTTAATTTGTAATTTGTTTATTTATTATGTATTATAGGTAGGTCATGGGTTCAAGTCTCACGGAATGTGAGTTTAGTTTGTAATTTGTTTATTTATTATGTATTGATTTCTCATTTAGATGTTTGCATATAGACATATAGAGATTTATTCTGATTGTAATGAGATTTCACATGTACTCACTAAAAAAAAAGGGTAGTTAGACATAAACCATTTTCCATAATTGAATGATTAACTTGGGAAAAAAAAAGAGCATTAATGTTAATTACAAGCTAAAGACTAAAGTATGTTTTTTTTGGCCACAATGAACAAATCTTGTGAATATGGGTACTCTCAACTTCTATCTATCAGGCCCTAGAATTTTTTTGGAATCCTATCTACTTATGCTTTGGGCCCATTCGTCTTGTTTTCCTTGTGATTTATTACTGTTCCTTGGGCTCTGCAAGTGGCACTTGGACCGTTCTCAGTTTCATTTCATGAGTTTTATATACCTGACGATATCAAAAGAAGTTGTCCACATTTTGGGAATTTCCAATTCCCTGCATTCAATTAGAAGAAAAGGAGTAAATTTGTAAGAGCTTTTAAAATGTTGCAGCATATAATGAATTTTTTTAAAAAAATTCTAGGCACTTCCATCCAAATTCCAAAATACCCATCTCCATGTCTCACATGCATGTAAAATTACCCCATTTTACCCTTTGCATGATGGTGAGGGGCAGGGCCAGAGGAATGGACATGGAGAGATGGGTATTTGGGGCAATTTAGTATATAACATGATTCAATAAAAGAAATTAATATCAAATACCATTGTAATTTTAATTAATCACACATTACATACCCCTCCATATATTTTTCATTGCAGCGAGTGATATAAAATCATGGGTATAAAAATTCATGATAGACATATAAAAAAGTTTAATTAAATTAAATGCCAAAGGTGATAACATATGAGAGTATAAGAAGAACAAATACAAGGAACCACTTGAAGTAAAAACTATCCCCATTTAGCAAGTCATCAAGTTGATCATCATCTTTCTTGGCATCTAAAATGGCTTTTGCCAATTCCTTGTTGTCTACGGCATCAAAGAAGCAATGACGCTCCTTTGCATCATGAATTAATGCCTTCCAAACAGATTCACGGTTAGCCAGGGTTCTTGCATCCCCCAAAATCCAGAGGCTATGCCTGAAAAGGCATTGGAAATTAACCAGTGTTATTTAAAAGACATATATAAACAGAAGGTTGGAATGGATTTCTGAAACAAGTTAGTCTAAAGACATACCTTGCCCTTGTAAGAGAGACATTTGTTCTTTGAGGATTGGACACGAACCCAATTGCTCCTGCACTGTTTGATCTCACAGTTGATATTATAATTATGTCTTCCTCACCACCTTGGAACCCATCGACTGACTTCACCTTCACGGTAAAGCCATCGAGTTTCTCATACTTGCTACGAAGTTTGTTCCGAATTGCAGCAACCTGAGCAGCATAGGGAGATATGATTCCAACACTGAGCTTCTCTTTTGAGCCATTAATCCATGCTTCTCACAAAATCAAGGAAATCCATATTTCAGTTAAGCAATATATTTAAAACTAGTTTTTCTAATACAGATTTTAAGCGGCATAAATGCCACTTTGCACCATTAAGTTTATACGTACTGTCACTTTGCATCCAACTTTTTTTTTTTTAATTTTGATCACTTTGCACCCTGATGTTTTATTTTTGTTCCAATGTTGCACCATCCGTTATCGAAAATTCATTAAGTTCCGATGTCACTGTTATGATGTTGACGTGGTATTGCCATGACAGACGAAAATTGCCACATGACATGCCACATAAAAAAAAGCGAAAATAATAATTTTTTGCCATGTGGCAATTTTTATATACACGGCGTGCCACGTAGGACTCCGTGATGGCACCGTTAATTCACCATAACAGAGGGTGCAACGTGGAACAAAAATAAAACATTAGGATGCAAAGTGATCAAAATAAAAAAAAAAATTGGATGCAAAGTGACAGTCCGTATAAACTTTAGGGTGCAAAGTGACATTTAAGCCGATTTTAAGCTCATGATGATATTTTACCTTTGTAAAGAGTTTGCAACAATACATGAAGAACAGAGACCTCAATCATGTTTCTTCGGCTGTGTCCAACATCATGATCAACTTCGTCCATTCCAGGGACATTTATGAAGGAATAAGGACCAAACATACCACGGAAGATAATGTTTCTCGTAACTTTCATGTTTTACATGTGGTGCATCCAAGATACGTTTATGGTAGAATCTTGCATTTGGGAAGAAACTGATGGATGGATGCATTCGGTACTGAACATTTAGAAGGTGTTTTGAATGACCCATTGAACTCAACCTTTCAAATAAACTTCTTCCCAAGCCTACTTCACCAGAAACCTACGAAAAAAAATTCAAGTTAGAAAATTAGTTAATTTAAAAGATTTGCAGAGTGAGTGACACCCAAAATTCAGAACAAATTTACATACTTTGCTTTGAATGGTAGCTGGCAATTGACACTCATCACCAATGAGAATGGAATGTTGTAGACCTGGAAGTTTCAAGGGTATGGTTGATTCACACTCTTTCAACTGTGCTGCTTCATCAATTACAAGCGCCTTGAGTGGTTCCATTTCCACTTTGTGGAGTTTATATGAACTTGAAGCAGTGGAAAAGAGTAAAGCTGCTGCTTGAAAACAGAATTGTGTTATAAGATTGGAATCATTATATGAAGCTCTTGGTAGATTTAGTTTACTAATGGAATTTCGGAGGGTTTTTAGAACAGAAAGACACTGGCTTCTCAATAAGCACAACATGAGTGATGTATCAGTAACATTATTCTTGGAAGAAAATTCAGTACAATCAGAAAAGAGCTCCTCCACATCTTCAGAAACTAAATCATCAAGAAAAAGACATGTTTCAAAAGAATCAAGCAAGCCAAAAAGGGTTTTAATCTCTTGTAAATTATGTTCCATAAGGTAGATTTTGGGTATATGAGTGTATAAGGTTGAGACACATTTTCTCAGTGATGATGCTATAGAGGTAAATCTTTCTCTTGCATATTCAAGAAATGACTTGTCAATGCTTTGCTCCCTTTCGGTTGATTCGATTTCCAAGAAAAGGCGGTAATCAGAAACACAATCATCAAGAAATGTTATCATTGAGTTAAACAAGTGAGGCCAACCCATTGGCCCTAAGCATTCTGTAAGCCTTTCGACGCGATAATCCAGGACTATTTCTTCAATTTCAGAACCAACTTCAAGTCTATCTTTGTTGCCAAACAAGAGAATATCTCCCAAGGAATGAAAAGAAGAATCTGTTATGGAACATTTTTCATTACTTTCTTTCACCAGCTTTAGAACTCTTGCAGCAACTTCTCTTATTGCAGCATTTGTGGGAGCACAAGTAAGTGTTCGATGTTTCATTTTCAACAGAGAAAACAACAGGACACTTACAGTTTTAGTCTTTCCAGTTCCTGGAGGACCCTAAATCAGTTCCAAATTAGACTTGTGGTTGCACTGTATTTTGTTAAGACAAGACAAGACTGCATCCTTTTGAGATTCATTCAGTTGAGACAGCCAACTTATCGGGAAAATCTCATTTGGTGTTCCACTGTTCAGTATGGAACAGAAAAAGCAGCTTTCTTCAACCTGTTATATAAAACATGAAAATCCAGTAACGTTTGAAAAAAATGAAACAAAATGTTCAACATATGATATGTTCTTACCATAGAACCAGCTGGGCACAAAACATCCTTAATAATATTAAGGTTTTTGTTTAGGGTTTTGTACATGTGCAATGCATTCCATATTCGTCTGTTGGTGGTTATGTTCATCAAGAAAACTACATAAAACGACGGTTTCTGCAACCATTCTTCAGATTCAATGTCTTTCTGAGGCTTCACTTCGAAACAAGTCGATGACGATTTCTGCAACCATTCTTCAGATTCAATGTCTTTCTGAGGCTTCACTTCAAAACAAGTTGATGTATTGCTGTTCACATTACTATTTTGAGGCTTAATATTGTAATCCAAGACATTAGTAACCAAGACAAAAGTCCATGTTACCCTTTGTAAATCAGAAACAGTTTCTGGTTTAATGTCTGATAAAATAAGAAGATCTCCAGGCTGCATTCTGTATGGTTCCTTTCCATTGTCACTCAATCTGTTTCTCCAATAATCAACATGAATATCATAGTTTTTATCCTTTGATGCAGCAAAAGCATAAACAAGATTTGTCACTTTAGCATAAGCAAGTTTTGTCACTTTAGCATAAGGCGCTCTACCTATAATTTTTAAAGATGAACACATTGCTGCTCGTGTCTCTTCCAATAAGGGTAAAACATATGACCCAAAATATGATTCAATGGACTGGAATGAATCTGGAATTCTTTCCACCTAAGGTTTAGAAAAATGTTAACAGGTCATGAAATGAGTCCATAATAGTCAAGAGAAGAAACACAGTACCACAATGAAAGAAGAAAATTAATGATCATTCATATAGCTCAATTGATTTAGAAATATGCAAGCAAGAGCATGCATGAACAGCCATTGCCAATTCAAGCAGATTGACCAGTAATAAGTAATAGGAAAATTCCATGCAGCCCGAAAAATTGATCCTAATTTTGTCCTCCATGATGTGTCATGGATAGTCATCCCATGTTATGTAGCAAAACTCCACTCAAGTAGTGGTAGACCAATCTGCTGGACCAATCATGTGAGAACACGTCATGGGAAACCAAATTTCAAGTCAATTTTTCGGGTTGTGTAGCAAAACTCTAAGTAATAATCCATTTGCTGCTAATTTCCAGGCTTTTTGATCTATTAAAATTAAACTTAAATGGGTATGATTGGGGTGCAAAGAAAGCCCAACCCATGCAAAAGTTTTACCAAATATTAGAGCTATCAGCCATCTCCCTGACTCCCTCCAAGTTCCAAGCCCTATTCAATATATCAACAACAACTAATTACATAGATGGTGCATGCTTGCTTTCCACTGCTCAAAGAGTAGGAATTCAAATCCCCCATATTCTCAACAAAAAAAAAAAAGAAAAAAAGAGTCCCCCATATTCAAATATCAAATTAAAAAAGAAAAAAGAAAATTGAAGATGATGAGGGAGGAAAAAGACTCACCTGATTCTTGTAAAGATTATCATTGAATATGTCTTGAAGAGACCATGAAAACAGAGGACCAAGGAAACCCGAATTTTCTCTAGTAATCGCTCTCTTCTCACTTGAACATTCACCTTCCATCTTTTCCTTCTGAGTAAACATAGAAAGATAAATAGAAATCCCATTTCACCCTTTAAAAAGAATAAATTTATGAAAGTTTAATCTTTGGGGGGTTCTTTTCTTAGCTGCAAAGCAAGGGATAATACTAGGAAACCTCAGAGAAATTCTTACAGAACTACTAACATATAGTATATTATCGAGTCTTTATCACACTTTTAACTTTACCAACAGACAAAGAAAACCATAATTTTCATTGGCCATTGCCATGCTTTTGTAACATCAAATGAATATTACGAAAGGAAGGAAAACCTTAAAAAGAGAATCTTCTTAATTTCTTTGCCTCTCCTCTTTCCTATCGACATTTTTAACCTTGTGCGGGTTGTTTACCTTAAACTTACAAGTAATTCTTTTCAAATTTTTTAATGTTTAAGGGGGAAATAATAACAGCTCCAGTGTAGACTTTCTTGATTGCAGCTCCTCACAAAGGGCTCCAACTATCGAAATGCTACTTTCGAGCTTCATCACCTCACTGTAAAAATGGAGAAGCAGAAGGAAAATTAGGTGCACTACTTATCGATATGGGGTAAAAATGGAGTTAGAGCAATATATATTTAGCATTATAAGGCAAAATGTTAAATGAAAAAAGGTTTAGAATATTTCAATATTGATACGTGGAAAAAAGAAAAAAAAAATATCAAGCTTATAATTTCGGTCCTAGTCATATCTAACCTCTTTGATTGAGGTATTGCATACATATTCTTGAATTGTCTTTCATGCTTACGTGACAATGGATAATGGAGGAAGAATAGGAGGCTCAACTATAATATATAGTACAAAATATAGTTAAATATACAAAGCTATAATTTGGACGGATAACATTAATGAAAAAGAATGATAATGAAAGAGAGAACGGCAATGAAAAAAAATTGATAATATATTCTCAAAAAAGAATGATAATAAAAGAGAGAACAACAATGAATAAAAAAAAATCTCAACATATAAAAATTGGTTGATGCGTGTATGTTTATATAGGAGAATATTTCCTCTGAAAGTTTATGCAATTAATGTATTGGTATATCAAAGAAAATTGTTGTAATTATATCATTTATGCTAAATTGATTTTGATTTACAATATTCAAATCAAATCGGAAGATATGTGCTCAATTAATTTTATTTTTGGGTTTTAAAAGAGAGTTTAGGGGTTTATTTTGGGTAGCATAATAGTATTTGGGTTTCAAATTATATATATATATATATATATAATTAAGGTTTTTACAAATAGGAATTTTTTATGTAAATTAATTAATATAGAAAATCATATTAATTACTAATTACTTGATTGATGATGATAGTTATAATTTAAACATTCAAACATTCAAAGATAAAAATGTGTAGTCATCATTTATTATGAAACTATAATTTGGGAATTAATTTTGGATTTAAAATGAGATGTGCAATTAGGTGTAACACAAAAATTAGGGAGATAATTTTGGATCTAAATTGAAATACTACATATGATGATTTAATTCTCATAAGATGAATTGATTTAATTTGAATAAAAGAATAAATAAATGACACATGACATTCAATGACATATGCTACTTGTCGGAAGGAGGAGGAGGGCTTAATAATTAGTTGTTTGAACTCTATTTCTTGTGCAATGGTCACATTAGATCGGTCAAAAAATTTAAACCCCCAACATCATAAAATTCTTCAAAATATCCCTAATTCGTTTTTCTTTTACTCCTGTTTCTTCTTTAAAAAAAATCCTGCAATTTAACAAGAATTTATTCTTTTTTCTTGTACTCTTTCTTTCTTCAAATAATCCTACAATCCAACAAGATTTTGTTCAATTCTGTTCCAGAATTCTGAAATTGAAAGACTGAAACTGTCCAAGATTACTTACTTCACAGAGGTTGAAAAGCTGTCGAAACCATGGAAGAGGTGCAAGATTTAACTACTGTAGGGAAGCAAAAAGACTGAGGCTAAGGGTGACATTGGACATGGTAGCATACAAAGTTTCGGGATTAACTGCGGTTGATCCTGAAACGTATCTGAACGATCTTGCTAGAATTAGGAATCCCACTACTGAGGAAATTTCCAATATCAAGCAAGCCAGAATGGTTTTAAAGGCTCTGACCCGTAGAAATCCCAAATCAGCCTCTGCTTGAATTTCTTTGGCAAGGTTCGAGGAACTTAAAGGAAAGATGATAGAGAAAGGGTGCCAGAATTGGCCAAAGAACCAAGACATATGGTTGGAGGCTTTGCAGGCCGGAATGAGTAGAAGAGGAAAGCGTGATCCAAGGGCCATGAAGGCCATGCCCAATGCATCGAAATTGTGGCTGCAAGCCGTGATGTTGGAGAGGGATGCTGGGGTCAAAAACAGGGTCTTAAGAAGGGGAATAGAGAATATCCCAAATTCTGTGATGTTATGGAGGGCTCTCATTGAAATGGTAGACGAGGAGAACATTGAACTTGCAGTGTTATTACTCAACAAGGCGGTAGAGTGTTGTCCTACCCATGTCGACTTTTGGTTGGCATTGGCCAGATTGTTGCCATTTGACCAAGCTAGGGAAGCCCTTGAGAGGGTAAGGCATCAGCTGTTGAGGGAGCCTGCCATTAGGATCACCCGGGCAAGGCTGGAGGAGGCTGGTGACGATACTGACTGCAACCGTATCGGCAACATAATTCATGGGTTTATTAGGGAATTGGAAAGAGAATGCCTGCACATTGATCGAAGGGCGTGGATGGAGGTTGCTGAGAGGCTTGGCTCTGCGGTGACCTACCAGGCTATAATTAAGAATACAATAGGGATTGGGATGGGACGTGAAGTTGAAGTGACGACTAGGAAGATACTTGGGTAACTAATGCTAAGGAATTTACAGAGCGGGGTTCCATTGTTTGCTAAAAACAAGAAGATCTTCAGGCTGCATTCTATATGATTCCTTTCCATTGTCACTCAATCTGTTTCTCCAGTAATCGACGTGCATATCATAGTTTTTTTCCTTTGATGCAGCAAAAGCAAGATTTGTCACTTTTGCATAAGGCGCACTAGGCCTATGGTTATATAATTTCGGCATAAATGTCACTTTGCACCCTTAATACGGACTGCCACTTTGCACCCAACTTTTTAATTTTGATCAAAACGCATCCTAAAGTTCTATTTTTGTGCCATGTTGCACCTTCCGTCCGGTAAGACAAACGGATTGGTCACAACGTCCAATGTGACATGCCACGTGGACAAAAATGACACGTGGCATTTTTAACACGTGACGTGCCATGTGTCATTTTTTGGTACACGTGGCATGTCACGTCGGACGTCATGATGGAGTCATTTGTCCTACCGTGACGGAGGGTGCAAAGTAGCACAAAAATAAAATTTTAGGGTGCGTTTTGATCAAAATAAAAAAGTTGCGTACAAAGTGACAGTCCGTATAAACTTAAGGATTCAAAGTGGCATTTATGCCATATAATTTCTGAAGATGAACACATTGATGCTCGTGTCTCTTCCGATAAGGGTAAAACATATGACCAAAAATGTGATTCAATGGACTGAAATGATTCTGGAATCCTTCCCACTCCCACCTAAAGTTGAGAAAAATGTTAACAGGTCAAGAAATGAGTCCATAATAGTCAAGAGAAGAAACACGTAGCCACATTGAAAGCAGAAAAAGTAACATTAATGATGATTTATATAGGTCAATTGATTTAGACATATGCTAGCATTAGCACAAGCATGCATGAACAGCCATTACCAATTTAGGCAGATTGACCAGTAAAACAACCCATTTGCTGCTAATTTCCACGCATTTTGGTCTGTTAAAATTAAACTTAAATGGGTTTGGTTGGGGTGCAAAGAAAGCCCAACCCATGCACAAGTTTTACCAAATAAAAGAGCTATCTTATTCTCCCTCCAAGTTCCAAGCCCTATTCAATATAAAACGAGTACTCAACCTTTCCCTTCAACATATCAACAACTAATAACGTTGATTAGTCATAGCAAAGCTCTGAATACCGGATGGGGTAAAAAAAAAACTAATGACATAGATTGTGCATGCTTGCTTTCCCCTGATCAAAGACTCGGAATTCAAATCCCCCATCTTCAAAAAATCGAAATGAAAAAGAAGAAAGAAGATTAAAGATGATGATGAGGGCAGATAAAGGTGAAAAGTGACCTGATTCTTGTTGCACCCAATTTTGGTTAATACTTGAACAAAATTAAATAAAACAAATATTTTCAAGACATAGCTCAAGTTCTGTGATTAAATTCCGAACAGCAAAAGATCATTGATGTCACAAGCAAAAGGGTTCAACTTCTATGAACCCTCTATATTCCTATCTACTTAGGTTTTCGGCCCCTATTTTTCTTGTTTTTCTTGGATTTATTGGTGTTCCCCTGGGTTTTGCAGGCGACAGTAGCTTCCGGAGCTGGTTTCTTACCGTTACTAGATGCCTCGGCCTTACTGCCACTCCCTTCTTCCACATTACATTGACCACCAGAGCCAGAGGCATCAGACACAAGATTTTCATCTTGCTGCTGGAACAATAGCAGCTCCAGTGTAGACCTTCTTGATTGCAGCTCCTCACAAAGGGCTCCAACTATCGAAATGCTACTTTCGAGCTTCATCAGCTCACTGTAAAAATGGAGAAGCAGAAGGAAAATTAGGTGCACTACTTATCGTACGGTGTAAAAATGGAGCTATAGAAGTGTATATGGAGAAGTAAAGTATTACACCAACCTCGGTTCCAGTTGAGTTTGGAGTTGCTCCATTTCATTGAGCATGCTGATCGCTTCCCTTGATAAGTAGCTGTCTTCGCTATCTGCAGGTTTCTTTTCCCAACCTACTTCAATTGCAGCATTTAGGAGGGAAATAAATTTTCCCAGGTACACCTAAATAGTAAGGTAAACATTGATAAAGAAATGACAAGATAACAATAACCTTAACAAAAACAGTGAAATAATACTAGCAATATGAATTAGGACAAGAAAAATAACGAGGCATTTGAAAGAAAATGCTATTCTATAATAACGTGCTAATAAAAAAATTACCCTAAGTTTTGATGCATTCGACATAAATGTACACTGGTCTTTGATGCCACCAGCTGCCTTTAATACTTCAACAATTTCCCAAAAATTAACAAGGTTAATCAGCCTGTCACTGCCATTTGGATTCTGTGTACTCAAGTCATCATCCGGAATAGAACCAGAGCTTGGAGATGGAACAAAGTTCTTCCCTTTGTCATGTTGAGAACTTTGAGTTTTAGGGAACAACAATCTCAATATTTCCTCCTTGCATGGATTGACACTCATATCAACAAATATAGCATCCTTGCATGGAAATTTAGGACAGTTTTCCAAAAGGTTCACAATAATGAGAGGGTTTCTGATTCTTTTGAATGCTTCAACAAACACATTTATACTACTGATATATCTCTGCCTTCTCCTAAGAGTATCAACAAATTCCCAGGGCAATAGTCTGGTAATATGGTTTTGACCCAGCAAGCCCAAAAGTAAATCAGTACACTTGCCAAAATTCAAATGAAGCAAGCACATAATGACAACCAACCTCAAAACCACCAGGGAATGGCACTCCTTCACATTATTTTTATGTGATTTCTTGATCCATTCAATTGTCTCTCCCGTATAATGAAGGAAATGCTGGACCATACCAATCACAAAGTTAAGAATGTTTTCCAAAGATTGCTGCTTAACAGACACACTGCAAGCTGGCATCCCATCTTGGTAGATAAGCCATTCCACAAAAGTTGTCTGTGTTGTGGTAATAACTCCCTTGAAGGAGGACAACAAAAACAGATAGCGCTCAACAAGATACAACAAACACTCTGGAGACATATAATCAGGTATTCTGCGCCAATTAGCTTTATAAGCATTATCTAAAGCTTCATGGAACTTGACAATTATTGGCTCATCATTCCCACTTTCTTTGATATAACCATAGCTTCTGTTTTCAGAGAAGATCTTATACGATAAAGTTCTCCCCTCCATGAGACATCAAAAGAAGTTCTTCCATGCTATATTCCATTCCAAACCCTCAAGAATCTTCCCATATAGCTCATTACTAAGCTGAGCAGAACCGAGAACTACCAACGCCACTTTTCCAGTTTCCCCATAGGACAAGCTACTCTTTGACCTGATCTTTTCCGATATAACTTCTTCAAGTAAATTCCTTGAAATTTCAGCTCCCCTCAGAGAGATCATGTTCTCTCTCAATGAATCTCTCCAATCAAGAGGAAATATGTACCTGAAGAAATGCTTTGTTGACAGTTGAACAAAACTCATCAGATCCTTGTCTGCACGCCAGTTGTTCAGAAACTTGGAATTCAAGAGAAAACTAGCAACCTCATAGATATTAGCAAGAGACTTGCTTTGGCAGAAGGGTGACAAAGAAGTTCTGTGTGAGAGATTAGATAAAGCCTCCAGCTTTTTCAAAACTTGGAGTCCAACAGAGAGTAATTCAGAACACCAGTACCTCCGTGCTGCTGAAACAAATTGATGGAGAGATATAGAATCCTGCTTCTGGTCACCACAAACATATTTTTCATCCAAATTTCTTAGCCATTCAGCCTCAGAATTCGATAGAAGATATACAGTACTTGAATGCTTAGATTGTTTCCATACACCAAAATAATTCAAGCAAAATTCTCCATAGATGCTATAATTACCAGTCTCAGCATGATCAAGATAGTCCAATATCTTCATGATTTCGTCCTTCCAGAAATTCCAGAAGTAGACAAGTGTCTCAGTGGAAACCTGGTTATTACAAATTTGCTCTTCTGAATACCTTTTTAGATCCAAGACCAATTCATCTGCCCATTCGTACTTTGAGATATTTAGATGAAAGTGATGATCAAGAATCATTCGAGAAGTTAATACTTCACCTCTGATGCTCTTGTGTTTCTGAGAAGCACTTAAATATTGTTTCATCAAGAATAAGTTGCTTGGTTTATTGAGCAAAATGTCAGCCTCGGAACAAACAAGCTCGTGAAATTGTTTTCGACAACTTCTTTGCAAATGACTTGGCTTTCATTAGATGCTTCTCTTTCTCTTGAAAATGCTTTAACGGCCACCCGGTGCTCCCAGCTAACCAAAGAGAGTTAGCACACACAAACCAACCAGAGAATAAGAATTGCGGCCTCCTCAAATTGTCCACCCTTCCCAAGTAGATCAGCCCCAAGTAGAAGTTTACCTCTCAACTTTGCAATATTTGCTGCCTCCAAGAAGTTCCCTGATTCTTCTTCCATTAACAAAAGCTCATCAAGACACTCTAAGGACTGCAAAAATATTCGTATTGAACTCATTGAATCAAAAGCTCGGACATAAGTCATCATTGTTGTCTTATCATTAACCTCATGATAGTGACATGCACAGCTCTCCAAAAACTTTTGCTTAAGTTCCTCAATATCCTTACTTCTTTGATCCATTTCTACATCTGCTTTGGCATGTTGTTTCCAGTACTGAATGTAGTGCAATCCCATGTCAAAGAGTTTTCCTTTTGTACAAACATACAAGCATTTTGAAAAATAGTTGCCTCTAGCATACACTTCTGCTGCAGTCTTGTAACTTCCAGCAAGAAGAAAACATTCTGCAGCTCTTTCCAGAGCAGATTCCCCACATTTTTCCAAATAAATTTCACCTGCTCCAATAAATAAAATGCAGAATGTAATTTTATTCTAAAATATAATGCATTTTAAGAAATAAAAATGTAAAGTTCAGTTGCATCTAATCTAAAAAGCTGCAATTGCTGAATCTTTTTCTTTCTCTAACACTGTGGGAAGAAGTTGCTAACACATTAGAGAAAGAAACTATCTTCCAGACCCAAAATATATGAATTAGAGAATGTCAGAGTTGTAGATCTTAGCACTTCAAGTTTGTGTTAACACTTATACAAACAACGTAACATGAGAAAATATTGAATTTTACCGGCTTTTTCATACTCCTTCAACATGTAAAAGCAATCGGCAGCATGCTCAGCCTTGCCAATGGAATAAAAAATTTCAGCAGCCTGCCTCCTGGCAGTAGAGGCCCTTTCAGGATTTAAACCGTGCATACGATCAGCTTCTGCCCTAAGTCCAAAAGCCTTGGCCAATTTTTCCCCATACGTATCGTGTGCTCTTTCGAAGCACATTGTTGCCATCACATAGTTACCCTGTTGTAACAGCTGAGGACACAAATATGCGGGACAAAAGAGCTGTTAAATTTGCAGGGAAATTGGGGGTCCTAAAACCCATTAAAATGGCTTGAATCATGTGTGAAACTGATTAAAATTAGATTAAGAGAAAAAAATCATGATAATTGCCAGAAAAACAGCCAGATGATTAATTGACCACCTCAAAAACAAGTAAGAACAAACCTTATAACCACGTGACTTCCACTCTTCTGGACTGCTAGCAACCTGCATTGCTTGTGCAAGTGAATCATCCAGCTTCCTAACTTGAACAAGATACTTTTTCTTCCAGTAGTTGAACATAGGCTTGGAAAACTCTTCCACATTTTCACAAATCCACAGCCTTTGCCTGGTGCGGGTAATAGCAACATATAACTGCTTCAATTCAGAGCACAAAATGTTGTGCTTTGCCTGCTTGAAACTTGGAAACGAACAATTTCCATCAAGCAAGCCTTGCTCCTTCATGTATTCATATAAAACTCTCCACTGACTCTTCAAAGGCGATGAACCAAAAAAGTTGTACAATAATACATCCTACAAACAAATAAAAGACAAATATTAGTTGAGACATGGATGAATCAATTTATATTTCCAAAAACAACAAAGGAGTAAGAAGATAGAAAAGCACCCTAAAGGAATAAAATCAAGGAGATCATTTGATAATATAACAACACCCCACATACCTGAAACTCTAAACCTTTGCATTCCACTATATTCAACACGAGAGCTTGCTTGCCAACATACTTCAATATTTCATCCTTGGCAGCATCATCCCGTACTAGTATAACCTGCTCAGCACCAAATCCAACCATCTGTCCCCCAACATTACCATGGTTGCTGAATATTCTAGAGATGGCATTTTCTTCATTCTCCGACTCAAGCAAAATCGGGGCTTCTCCATATATAAGACTAGTTTCAGGGGATAAAATATCAACAAATGATGGAAAGAAATGGTAAAGAAGGTCAATGACACTCTGCGCTAACCTTAGAACACCATCATGTGTACGAAAATTCTGGCTCAAGTGAAAACTTTAAGATATTTGACCTTTCCCCCCTTTACCATCATTTTCCTTACAATTTGATTCCAAAAGGAACTCATTGTAGTAAAGGGAGCGTATATCTTCAAACCTAAAGTCAATGCCCCTGGCAATAGTTTGTGCTGTATCCCCACAGAAAACAAAGCCTTCGTTTACATTTTTACGGATATGCTTGAAAAGAGCAATCTGCCTCATTGTAAGATCTTGCACCTCATCAATATAAACAAAATCCATTATGTCACCCTCATATCGTTCATTTTGAAGTCAACGATGAAGATCAATCACAAGATCAGCCATATCAAAGTCACCATTTTCTCTTTTCATTTTTTCATAGTCTTGAAAAATATCATATATCATGTGTCTTGTCTGTCTGCATAATGTAGACAACCGACCATCAGATAGCTTGACATAATCCTCCTCGTTGAGTTTACCATCACAAGAAATACCTGATCTCAAGCCACCTTTTATATGAGACATTATTTCCGTAAAAACTCTGGAGGAGTCGAGCTTTTTTGTCAGCTTATCATTAAAATGGGGCCAATAGATTGAACAAAACTTTTCATAGGTCACTTCCCTTGTTCTTATAAAATGCCGTAAGGAAATTGGTGCATTTTCAACTCCGAAATCAGATAGCTCCCTGGCATTATCAAATTTCTCAAAGAATGAATTGCCGATAGTTCCATCAAGCATTATCAGAAACTTTTGCAAAGTTATAACAAGAGGGTATGTCTTAGGAGGAATATCAACAAATGAATCAGGAATATCCTTGAAATGTGCAGCACCATCAATAACATCCACATCTTGCAAGTAACTCTCTTGATCATAGTTTCCACCGCTGACAAACCTGTATATATTGAACAAGGCTTGTGATATAAGTAGTTGCACAAAGAATTATGAATGGAGTGCTTATTAAAAGGAAAAAAAAAGTCATTTTGCACAAATTTGTTTCCACTCTAGTGTCTACATATGATTAATTTTATCATCAATTTGATTTAGTGACCTCAAAGGGTCACTATATAGTACCATCATTTCTATATATTTAGATTTATTTTTAGGTCAACTGTAAACTCAAAGGTTTTAATATATAGTACCATGAAGCTATCAATTTACCTCAGTACCAACGCACCTTTTCAATTGAAGAACATGATGTTTCACGGCATAACAAAGTTTAGGACTGACAGTTACAAAAAGCTGGCCAATTGACCAGTTGCTGCTTCAGTCCCTCCAACCCCACCCATGATTCTCTTTGCTTGCCATACTTCTTTAGAGTTATTGGTGTTGATTTCATTAAAACCTTCAGTTGCTAAATGGTATAATTGCTCATTCTTAAACAACTTCATAGTCAACACAGTAGTCTTCCCAGTTCCTGACCTCCCTAGTATAAAACTGCTTCTTTGAAATGAAATTATTTCCAGTTCTTGGTCTGTCACTTCAAATGGGAGCTCTAATTCTCTGCCATCTCCATCAGAAAGAAGGTGCTTAACTACACCCGAAGACAAAGAGTAGAACTTCATCAACAGCAAGCTCTCACTCACTTTTGAATTCTCTACATAGCATGTAACCTCTGAAGCACTGCCACTTGGACTGTTCACAATTTCATCTTGCCTTAGAGTTCTATACCTGACAATATCAAAAGAGGTTGTCCAAATTTTGGGAACTTCCAACTCCCTAGATTAAAAAAAAAAGAGAGTAAAAACCTTGTATGAGCTTTTAAAAGGCTGCATAACAAATATAATGAAGAAAGGAAAATAAATTTACTTGCAAATTAGGAATACCATCATAATCACATACCCCTCCATATATTTCTCATTGCAGTGACTGATAAAATCATCAGTAAACATTTTGAAGATGCCATCAAGGCGCTTAACCAATCTCTCAATATCCTCTAAGGGCAAGAGATCCCAAGCCTTCAATACTTGAGTGTACCTCTGCTCCTTCACCACGTCAACCGAGCAAACAATATAAAGACCTTCAACTTTAAATTGTTTCAAGACCATAGATGAGCTTTCACAAATTAGATCCACATTTCTTCTCTTAGGTCGCTAGCCGCTGGAAAGTTTCAGTAGAAGATTCAAAACGGATTTCTTGGTTTGAACAGATTTCACCTTCCCAAAGGACTTTCTAAAATAATCACTAAAAAGAACCTGAGAACATTGACCAATGAAAAGAAAATTTCAATTTATCACTTTAGTGTAAATGCACAAAATCTCAAATGGAGTGAAATAAACCAGAATACACAGTTACAAGTTTCATGTCAAACGTACAATAGTTCAATTCTAAATTAATGCCAATGGTCCAATGGAGATAGCATGACAGTACAAAAAGAACAAGTAAAAAGAACAACTTTAAGTTACACACCTTCCACCTAGAATTTTTGAATAAGAAACTATCCCCATGTAGCAAGCCATCAAGTCGATCAAAATCTTTCTTGGCATCTAAAATGGCTTTTTCCAATTCCTTGTCATCTTCAGCATTAAAGAAGCAATGGCGCTCCTTTGCATCACGAATTAAATCCTCCCAGACGGATTCACTGTTAGCCAGCGTTCTTCCATTCCCCAAAATCCATAGGCTGTGCCTGAGAAGGCATTGGAAACCAGTAGCTTAACTCTTATTAACTCTTATTCAAATAAAAAGAACAGAAAGGAAGGCTGAATTTCCAAAACAAGTTTATCTAAAGAAATACCTTGCCCTTGTAAGAGCGACATTAGTTCTTTGACGATTGGATACGAACCCAATTGCTCCTGCAGTGTTTGATCTCACAGTTGATATTATAATTATGTCTTCCTCACCACCTTGGAACCCATCGACTGACTTCACCTTCACGGTAAAGCCATCAAGCTTCTCATACTTGCTACCAAGTTTGTTCCGAATTGCAACAACCTGAGCAGCATAGGGAGATATGATACCTATACTGAGCTTCTCTTTTGAGCCATTCCATGCTGTGCACAAAAGCAACATATAACACAAGAAATCAATCTAATTGCATATAAAAGCAAGAAGAATGCTCTCTGATTTAAACTGAAGAGACATGAAAAGGCATCAGCCAACAAAATGAACAGACATTAAACGTCGATGCAAGTCACTAGAAGCACAAAAAGGATAAACCAGTTATATAAAACAACCAGATTTCATTAATGCAATAGCTAAAACAAAGTATTCTATTACAGACATTAAGCTCAAGATATTTACCTTTGTAAAGAGTTCGCAACAATCGATGGAGAACAGCTACCTCAATCATATTTTTACGGCTGTGTCCAACATCATCAACTACATCTCTTCCAGGGACATTAATAAAGGAATAGGGACCAAACATAGGCCATGGGAGATAATGTTTCTCATAACTTTCATGCTTAACATGCGGTGCATCCAAGATACGGTTATTGTAGAACGTTGCATTTGGGAAGAAACTGATCGATGGATGCATTCGGTACTGAACATTCAGAAGGTGCTTTGAATGATCCAACAAACTCAACCTTTCAAATAAACTTCTTCCAAAGCTGGCTTCACCAGATACCTATTAAAAAAATGTACGTTCCTTGTGAAAATAAAAGGAGAGGATTTGCAAAGTAAATTGAAAAGAATATGGAAGACCAACTCAGATTTCAGAACAATATTACATACATTGCTTTGAACAGTAGCAGGCAATTGGCACTCATCACCGATGAGAATGGAATGTACTAGACCTGGGAGTTGCAATGGTATGGCTGATTCGCACTCTTTCAACTGTGCTGCCTCATCAATTACCAGCACCTGGAGTGGTTCCATTGCCACTCTGTGGAGTCTATATGAACTAGCTGCAGTACAAAAGAGTAGATCTGCTGCTTGGAAACAGAATTGCACTATGGAATTGGAATCATTATAATTGGCTCTTGGTAGTTTAAGTTTACTAAGGGAAGCACGGAGGGTTTTTAAAACAGAAAGACACTGGCTTCTCAGCGAGCACAATGTCAACATGCATGGTGCCTCATTGATGTTCTTGGACAGAACATCACCATCTCTTGAGTTGGAAAAAAGCTCCTCCACATCTTCAGAAACTATTTCATCAAAAAAAAGACGAGTTTCAAAAGAATCAAGCAAACCAAAAAGGGTTTTGATCTCTTGGACATTATGTTCCAGAAAGTAGACTTTTGGTATATGAGTGTATAAAGTTGAGACACATTTTCTCAATGATGATGCTATAGAGGTAAATCTTTCTCTTGCATATTCAAGAAATGACATGTCACTGCAACACCCTTTCTCTCGGTTTGCATTTTCAGTGCTTTGCTCCCTCTCTTTGGTTAATTCGTTTTCCAAGAAAATATGGTAGTCAGACACACAATCATCAAGAAAACTAATCATTGAGTTAAACCAGTAAAGCCAACCCAGCGGCCCTAAGCAGTCTGTAAGCCTTTCTACACGATAATCCAGAAATATTTCTTCGATCTCGGAGCCAACTTCAAGTCTCTCCTTATTGCCAAACAAGAGGATGTCTCCCAAGGAATAAAAAGAAAAATCTGTTTCATTAGATTCTTTCAACAGCTTTACAACTCTTGCAGCAACTTCTCTGATTGCAGCATTTGTGGGAGCACAAGTAAGTGTGCGATGTTTCATTCTCAACAAAGAAAACAGCAGCACACTAACTGTTTTAGTTTTTCCAGTTCCTGGAGGGCCCCAAATCAGTTCCAAATGAGACTTGTAGTTGCACTGTATTTTGTTTAGACAAGCCAAAACTGCATCCTTTTGAGATTCATTCAGTTGAGACAGCAAACTTGTCAGAAAATTCTCATCTGAGGTTCCCCTATTCTGTATGGAACAGAGAGGACAGCTTTCTTCAACCTGTTATACAACATGAAAATTCAATAACAATTCTTCCCTGCCAAAGAATAAGGTGTTCCTAAAACCTTGATTCCAGTAACATTTGTAAACAATGAAAAACTATAATGCATGACATTTTCAAAGAGATGACGCAAGACTCATAGTACATTAAGAAAGCCAGAAATATTTATGGTTTCAAACAGGTAATTCAAAGAAATACTCCAAAAAAACAATAATGTCATCTTCTTACCTGAGAACCAGGGCACAAAACTTCCTTAATAATACTTAGGTTTCCGTACATGTGCAATGCACTCCATATTCGCCTGTTGGTGGTTAAGTTCATCAAGAAAACTACATAGAGTGATTTCTGCAACAACCCTTCTTCAGATGCAATGTCTTTCTGAGGCTTCACTATGAAACAAGTAGATGTGCTACTATTCTCATCTTCATCCTCAATTTTATCCTCATTTACATCCTTAATCCTAAAATCTGAGATATTCGTAACCAAGGCAAAAGTCCATGTTCTTCCTACCCTTTCTAAATCAGAAACAGTTTCTGGTTTTTCATCTGCTAAAAGTAGAATATCTCCAGGCTGTATTCTGTATGGTACCTTTCCATCATCACTCAACCTGTTTCTCCAGCAATTGATATGTATGCCATAGGTGTACTTTGATGCCTCAAGATTTGTCACTTCAGCATAAGGCGCTCTGCTTATAATTTCTAAAGATGAACACATTGCTGCTCGTGTCTCTTCCAATAAAGGTAAAACATATGACCCAAAATATGATTTAATGGACTGAAATGAATATGGAATCCTTTCCACCTAAAGTATGACAAAGAAAAGTTGTAAACAGGTCAAATGAGTTCCATAATAGTCGAGACACACAATAATCACATTGAAAGCAGAAAAATTAACACTAATGATCATTTATATAGCTCAATTGATTTAGACATGTGAAATATTACCATTGACAAACCATCAGTTCATACTTACTAATTCCAAGAAATTATATATATATCCATGTAATCATATCCATAGCCATGCCAATTGCCAAGGAAGGAAAGCAACAGAGTGAAAGCACAAGGCCGTAGAAATGGGCTTGTTTGGGTTGCAAAGAAAGCCCAACCCATACAAAAGTTTTACCAAATACTAGAGAATTCTGAATTCCTAATAAGCATTTAAAAAAAAAAAAAAATCCCCCGAAAATAAAATTCCTACAGAGCTATTGCTGACATTGATGAGTGAAGACAAATAAAAACTCACCTGATTCTTGTAGAGATTTTCATTGAAAATGTCTTCAAGAGACCATGAAAATGTAGTACCAAGGAAACCCAGATTACCCTCCATCTTTTCCTCTGAAAATCTGTAGTAAAACATAGAAAATTAGAAACCCATTTCACAATTTCATCTTAAAAGAACAAATTTAAGAGAGTTTTAATCTTTGGGGGTTTCTTAGCTGCAAAGCAAGGGATAGAAACAACACTAGTTAAGAAATCTCAGAATCTGTAGTACAAGCACTGACAAAATGAAGAGAGGCTGCCAAAACTGACATGATTTTCCATTACTGGTGAATGATAATTTATACAAGGTGAAGCTTCAATTAGCCCTGAAATCAAGGAGCTAAATCAAAGGGACAAGTCAACCAAGGATCAGGATTAGGAAACTAAATATTTACAATCAATAGAGAATCAACAATTAATAAGAAATCGTTGACTTCCTCTAATACGCCCCCTCAAGTTGGAGCATGGAGATTGCGAATGCCCAACTTGCTAGTAAGAAATTGAAATTGAGTATGTCCGAGAGCCTTGGTGAAGATGTCAGCTAGTTGAAGGTGTGAAGAGACATGTGATGTAGTGATGGAGCCAGATTTGATGCATTCCCGAATGAAGTGGCAGTCAATTTCTATATGTTTCGTGCGTTCATGATGAACAGGATTTGCAGCAATACTTAAGGCAGCACGATTGTCACAATAAAGGTTAGCAGGCATGGGAAGTTGAATTGTTAAATCATGAAGCAGAGTACGGAGCCAAGTAATTTCACAAGCAGTGTTAGCCATGGAGCGATATTCGGCTTCAGCGGAAGAACGAGACACAGTCGTTTGCTTTTTGGTTTCCAAGAAATTGGAGAACAACCCAGAAGAACAAAATAGCCAGTAATGGAACGGCGTGTGAGAGGACAACCAGCCCAGTCTGAATCACAATAGGCTTGGAGACAGAAATCAGATTTGGAAGAAAGGAAGATACCTTGACCAGGGGCAGATTTCAAGTAGCGCAAGACTCGAAGGGCTGCTACCCAATGTCCATGTCGTGGTTGATGCATAAATTGAGAAAGAATATGGACTGAGTAGCAAATCTCTGGTCGAGTGATGGTTAAATAGATCAGTCTTCCAACTAAACGACGATAAGCACCAGGATCATCAAGAAGTGCACTATCATCTACCGCTAGTTTGTGATTTTGTTCCATGGGAAAGAGAACAGGTTTAGTTCCAAGCATACCCACCTCTTGTAAAATATCCAAGACGTACTTACGTTGAGATAAGACTATGCCTTCAGGCGATCGAGCCACTTCTAATCCAAGGAAATATTTGAGAGGACCAAGATCTTTAATATGAAACCAAGCATCCAAATATTCCTTAAGGGCTTTAGTGTGTGAGCTGTTGTTGCTTGCAATAATAACATCATCCACATACACAAGTAAGGCAGTGAAAGAAGTGCCCTTGTGATGTAGAAAAAGAGATGAATCTGCCTTGGATTGGATAAAGCCAAAATTTAGAATGCAGTAGAAAACTTAGCATACCATTGTCGAGATGCCTGTTTCAATCCATAAAGAGATTTACGAAGCCGACACACTCGATTGTCATTTGAGGACAGGTAGCCAGGTGGTGGTTTCATGTAGACTTCCTCATCAAGGTCACCGTGCAAAAATGCGTTATGAACATCAAGCTGGTGTAATTCCCATGACTTGGCAGCAACAACAGCCAATAATGTTCTCACAGTGGTAAGTTTGGCAACCGGTGCAAAAGTTTCAGTGTAATCAAGTACTTCAACTTGAGTGTATCCTTTGGCTACCAAGCGAGCCTTATATCGTTCAATTGTTCCATCTGAATGATACTTTATCTTGTAGACCCACTTGGATCCAATGGCTTTCTTGCCCGTAGGTAACTGCCCTAACGTCCATGTATGGTTTTGTTCAAGTGCTTCTAATTCCTTTTTCATGGCCTCCTGCCAATGAGTGTCTTTAATGGCCTGCTTATAAGAGGTTGGCTCATCATGTTGAGTGATGGCCATGAGAAAACTAGTATGTGGTGAATTAAATTTGGAATATGAGAGAAAATTAGCGAAGAGGATAGGACATACCTGAGGAAGCATTGTTGGAAGAGGTGGGAGTAGACTTATTATTTCCTGGTAAATCGACATGAAAGTTATGATAACGGGATGGCAATTTCCTTACACGGACTGGTCGATTTTCTTGTGGTATGGTAGGAGGTGTGTTAGTATTTGTGGTGTCATTGGAATCTAAGATTTCAGGAGTGTGGGTCATCATGGTCGTGGTATGGGGAGCTGAATCAAGAGACATAGAGTCGGTGTCATCAAAGATAGGCAAAGGTATGGGAGTGATGGTTGATGTATTGTGATTTGAAGAATTTTTGTCTTGAAAAGGAAAAATGTGTTCATAAAACACTACATCCCTAGAAGTGAAAATTTTATGTGTGGTTAAATCATAAACTTTGTATCCTTTTTGACCATGAGGGTATCCAAGAAAAAGACAAGCAGTGGCACGCGCATGGAATTTATCTCTTGATCGTGGAATGACAGATGTGTAACAAAGACATCCAAAAACACGAAGGTGAGAATAGCTAGGTTTTCTAGAACACAAAACCTCATAAGGACTTTTTCCAGACAATAGAGGTGTTGGAACGTAATTTATCAAATATGTTGCTGTTAAAACACACTCTCCCCAAAATTTAATGGGTAAATTAGCTTGAAACCTTAATGCTCTAGCTACTTCAAGGATATGTCTATGCTTACGCTCCACTACTCCATTTTGTTGGGGCGTGGAGACACAAGAAAATTGAGTTAAAATACCATTTTGTTGACAAAAAAGTTGAAAATTTTGATTTGTAAATTCAGTACCATTGTCACTACGAATTTGTTTCACTGCTTTTCCAAATTGTTTAGCAACCATAGCTATGAAAGAAAGCAACCAAGTATAAACTTCTGTTTTGGTTTTCAGCAAATAAACCCAAGAGGTTCTTGAAAAATCATCCACAATGCTTAAAAAATAATGAGCATTAGACAAAGATGGGGTGTGATATGGTCCCCAAACGTCACAATGGATTAATTCAAAAGCTTCATGTGTTTCGATAGAACTAATTGGAAAAGGCGGTCGAGTTTGTTTTGCACGATGGCAAGAATCACAACATTTATTGAAAGACTTAACAGGAAAAGGACCTAAATCATTAAGAAGAGACAACCTATCAAAAGACAAATGTCCAAGGCGTCGATGCCATAAAATGAGTTGAGAATCACGGCTAACGCTAGTAGCAGCAATGGGAACTTTGATCGCCTAAAAATAATAAAGTCCATCTCGCAATTCACCCATCCCAATCAGCTTCCTCGTGGCTAGGTCCTGTAGGGTACAAAAGGTAGGAAAAAAATGAGCAACGCAATTCAAAGCTTGAGTTAATTTGCTGATAGAGATGAGATTGCATGAGAAGGAAGGTATATAAAGGACATCATTTAAAGTAACAAGAGAGTTAAGAGGAACATCTCCACAAGATTTGGCTGGCACAAATGAGCCATCTGGAATTTTAATAGGTGAAAAATGAGGTACTGTTTTATGAGAAGTAATGGCACTTTTATGGCAAGTCATATGATCAGAAGCACCTGAATCCAAAATCCATTCAATTGCAGTATTGGACAGAGAAGTTGTCTTACCCGCAAAGTTGGCCGTAGGAATCTGAATCTTGTCAAGATTAAGCATAGAGATGAGTTGGGCATATTGCTCACTTGTCAACCCATTAATTGGTACATTGTTATTACCACTAGCAGTCTCCATATGCTGTGCAGTGTTGGCTGCCTTGGTTTTGGATGGCTTTTTCCCTTTGTCCCACCATTCAGGATAGCCAAGCAATTCAAAACAAGAGTCTTTCGTGTGTCGAGTCTTTTTACAATGTTCACAAAACAGCTTGGAGAGATCACGGTTGCTTGCAGGTTTACGATTAAAATTGCTTTTGTTGGCGTTATTGGTCATGAACGCTGCTCCTTCAACAGAGGGTAAGCGTGATGCTGCGACTAGTTGTTGTCGCTCCTCTTGTGCGACAAGCGCATAAGCACGAGACAAAGAATGCAATGGATCTGTATTCAATATTTGAGAGCGCACCACATTATATTTTTCATTTAAGCCCATTAAAAATTGGTGTACCTTTTCTTTCTCCCTTTCTGCAGCAAGTCCCTTTGCAGATCCACAAGTACATGGAGGAATATGTGAATATGTGCCGAGTTCATCCCAAATCCCTTTTAACTTGGTGTAGTAGGCTGAAACAGACATGCCTTGTTGCAAGGTATTCACCATCTCAGTCTTTAGTTGATGAATACGAGCAGCGTTACCTTGTGAGAATCGTTCTTCAAGGTCATTCCACATCTCTTGTGCTGTCACACAATATGCTACGCTGTCATGAAGAGTAGGATGAAGGGCATTGAAAATCCAAGAGATCACCATGGAGTTGCATTTGACCCAAGAAGATTCTTCTT
Organism: Corchorus capsularis; assembly: GCA_001974805.1. Classification (NCBI taxonomy): domain Eukaryota; kingdom Viridiplantae; phylum Streptophyta; class Magnoliopsida; order Malvales; family Malvaceae; genus Corchorus; species Corchorus capsularis. The sequence goes on along the minus strand of AWWV01013652.1, from coordinate 3,604 downwards.
GTGAGCCAAGCGATGGGCGTGGAACAGATCCATCCACAAACCCAAATTTGCTTTTCGCTTGAAGTGCGTTCGTCATCGCTCGACGCCAAGTTGGATAGTTCTCTTCTTTGAGAAGACATGTTACTAGTGTTGTGCCTGGATTATCAGAGGCATGAAGAGCATATGGTGAAGAGATATCATAGGTAGTTTGGGAAGTTGTTGATTGGGTTTTTGGATGGGAGGAAGAACTGTCTTCCTCCATTGTGAAAGGAAAAAGAAAAAATAAAATAAAAATCCTAGGATCTTTTCTGCTCGGATGCCATGACAAAATGAAGAGAGGCTGCCAAAACTGACATGATTTTCCATTACTGGTGAATGATAATTTATACAAGGTGAAGCTTCAATTAGCCCTGAAATCAAGGAGCTAAATCAAAGGAACAAGTCAACCAAGGATCAGGATTAGGAAACTAAATATTTACAATCAATAGAGAATCAACAATTAATAAGAAATCGTTGACTTCCTCTAATAAGCACTAAGATACATGATCAAAACCTTTAATAAACTTTTGACTTTACCAACAGATCAGAAAGAAAACCATTTTTATTGCCATGCTTTCTACCATCAAATGAATCTTAAGAAGAAAAAAGGGGGGGAAAAGGCAAAAGAAATTGAGAAGACGTCTCTTTTTTCCTTTGAACCTTGTAAAAATGGGGGGAGTACTAATAAATTACAGAACAAGTGGGTACTTATTTTGCTCAAAAGAAGAAACAAGTTGATCACTATTGATTGACTCTGACGTATTTCGATTTTCAATTCTTGCCATCCCCCATCCTAGCTACAAGCCTAGCTACAACAATTTCTTCACTTTTTAGCCTTATATAGTATATAATTATAAGAATAGATATACAGAAACAAATCTTTTTGATTCAACAAAGGACTTATATATATATATTAAAAAAAAAACTTACTAATTTTTTTTGCTTAGCATTAACTTAGAAAACTATATAAATCTTAATTATCACCAAGAAATTTCACCACTTTTTACAATTATAAAAACATACAAGAACGAGCTTAATCCGATCGATATCTTATTTTGTTTTTTTGTTTAAGGCGAAAATGTTTTTTGTTTTGGAAAGATGAAGGGACAGACAGTGCATGGTGTATTGTATTTGCATGGACGTGTAGAAGGGGAAGGGTTGGAGTCAGTTGGCAGCTATAACTACACATATGGGGAAGTCCAACAGATCGGTCTACGTGAATGAATTTATTTATGATGATAATAATAATCAATGTTGATAGTACTTAACCTCAAAAAAAATTGTTGATAGTACTTATAATTAAGTTAAGTAATACTAATAATAATATCAGAAATTTAAAATTATTGGGTCAGGTGGAAAATAAAATCAATATACCCATTTAAGAAATGTTTCGTTTCAAATTTTCAATTCCTATTACTACTCTTTTTTTGAATTCCCTACACTTTAGTATCGAAACTCACATATGAACAATATGGTCCACAGCTTCAAACTTTTGGATTACACATTATTAATAATATAGTACACTAATTATATAGTACTGCAGCTGCTGATAATTGCCAGTCTGCTAATACTTGAGTCAAGACTCAGATAGGGTAAAATATTTGTTTGCTTGAAAAGCAACTGAGACAGAGTAAGAAACAAGAGAATTTGACTTATTCTTAGGTGATATAGCCAATTGTGCAAATTGGTCTCTGAAGTGAAAAAATGAGCAATTGAGTCCTTAAATTGGAGTTAAATGAGCAATTGGGCCCTTTCCGTTACAAGTTATTAGAGGAACTGTCAAATTGGCCTACATGTTAGTGACTCGTCAACTTTGTTGATGTGTCATCTGCCACGTCATTTTTTTATTAAAATAATATTTTTAAATACATTTTAAAAAAGGGACTCAATTGTTCTGTTAACTCCACTTCAGGAACTCAATTGCTCACTAAATTCACATCAGGGATCCATTTGCACATTTGTCCCTAATTTTTTATTTTTTTGAATAAAAATAAAAAATTTCGATTTTTTTTTTTTCTGTTTTATATAAAAAATTCATTTTCTTCTTTTATTTTTTTGTTTAAAAGGAAGGCAAATCATTTTCTTCTTTTTAATTACTACTACTATCTCTTTTCATTTTGTTAAAAGGAAGGTAAATATTTTAACCCATAATAGTGTCAAATCTGAGTGTAGATTGGGTGACCAAAAGGTGTAGTGAGTTATTTACCCTCTCATATTTGTAATACAACTTGTTTAAATTCAATATATATATATACACAAGGTATTGCCCGCGCGCTACGCTGCGCGTGTATAATTCAACTATTGCCATATTCATTGTAAGCCAAATAAAATTATAAATGTTACTAACAATCATAAAAAGTGGTACCCTAAAACAACATTTAATAAACGTCGATAGAAGAATTTTGAACGACATTTAAAAAAACGTTAGGATAAATTAATTATACCAACATTTAAAAACGTTGCAATACATATGTACAAATTAAATGACGTGAATAATTTGTGCCGATATTTGTAAATGTCGGTATAGTAATTTAAAGTTACATTTAATTATTGTCACGATATAATAACTATACCAACACTTATAATTGCTAGAAATATGTTGAAGTCAAATGATGTGAATAACTTGTGCTGACATTTGAAAACATCGGTATATTATTTTATAGCGACATTTGATAAATGTCATGATATAATATCTATATCAACGTTTACAAATGTCAAAATACATTGAAATCAAATTATGTGAAAAACTTGTTCCGACATTTACAAACGTTGGTATAGTATTTTTTAGCAACGTTTAATAAATGTCACGATATAATATATATACTAACGCTTACAAATGTCGGAATATGTCAAAATCAAATGATATGAAGAACTTGTTCCGACATTTACAAACGTCGTTACAATATAATATTGTGACTATTGCTAAACATCGCAAAATCATTATTTAAACATCGGAAAAATGGATACCGACATTTTTTAAGAGTCGCAATACATTGAAACGACACGCAAAATTGTGACATACGTTACAAAAGTCGGTATAAACCTTTTTTTTTAACGTTTTTTGAACTTTTTACGCATATATCATGCGTGGCAAAAGACATTTTTATTTTTTGGTGTAGTGACGCTCTTTTTACCTTTGAACCTTGTAAAATGGGGGGAGTGCTGATTACAGAACAAATGGATGGGTACTTATTTTGCACAATAGAAGAATTGACTGACGTATTTCGATTTTCGATTCTTGCCATCCCCCGTCGTAGCTCCAACAATTTTTCACTTTTTAGGCTTATAATAATAACAATGAGTAATTATTTGATACACCGACGGTGTAAATTTTGAACTCCACAACCCCGTCCTAGTTCCAACAATTTTTCACTTTTTAGGCTTATAATAATAACAATGAGTAATTATTTGATACACCGACGGTGTAAATTTTGAACTCCACAACCGGGTTATGGAGTTGACACATTTCTATTTTTTTAACTAATTAAGTTTTAAATATTTCAATCTAGTCCCTAGAGAACACATGTCATCTTTTAAGACCCGCTTGTATAGTCTGCTAAACTCCACTGACAATGTATTGTATAAT
>AWWV01013651.1:0-66089 GCA_001974805.1 Corchorus capsularis | reverse complement strand
AACTTAGAAAACTTTAATCACCTAAGAAATTTTACCACTTTTTAGAATTATAAACATATACAAGAATTGTTGATCCTACCTGAGAATCGGGCTTAACCCGATCGATATCTTCTTTTGTTTAAGGCGAAAATATTTTTTGTTTAGGAAATTGGAAAGATGCAGGGACAGACAGTGGTGTATTTGCAATTTTGCATGGACGTGTAGAAGTGGAAGGGTTGGAGCATGGAATTAAATATCCTTTGATATCTCGATATATCCGTCGATATATCCGATATCTGTACCCTCGATATAAATATCCATAAAAATTTCAATGTCACGGGATATCCACCGATATATCCGTGTATCCGTCGATATTTATCGATATCTCGATAAATCTCGATATATTCGTAAATATCCGTAAATATCCATATTACCCTAATTTATATTTGAAATATTATTTTGGAGTTATTTTTTGTTTTATCATTACAAAATAAATGTGAAATGAAATAAAAGTTTAAATTCTTAACAAAAAATAATTATTATATTTACTTTATCAAAGTGTAATTATTTTTATTTTTTATCATAAAAATGTTTATACAAAAATATATTATAATATAAGATTTATCTTATTAATTTAATATATTTTACTCAAGGGCAATTTCGGGTTATTGATAATATAGTAAGAACAATTATGATAACAAAAATTTAGTCAAAACCCACTCCTCACGAATACCCCAATTTGGGGGATGGGATATAAGGGGTTGGGAGTTGTTGGGACCACCCCTTCCTACCCTTCACCCCTTACAACTCCCTCAACCAAACAAAGTGCACCCCTTGCAACTCCACCCACCCCACCCCTCCCAAATACCCCAAACCAAATGCCCCAAACCAAATGGACGCTAACTGCACTATGGGGAAGTCCAACAGATCGGTCTACGTGAATTTTATTTATGGTAATAATCAATGCTAATAGTACTTAATTAAGTAATTGATAGTAATAATATTGTTTCTCAAAAAATACTAAAAATAATATATCAAAAATTAAAAATTATTGGATCAGCCGGATAGGTGGAAAATAAATTAATACCCATTGTATCCAGAGTTTTATTCTGATTAATCTGGATTCGACTCAGATCACGCACTTGAGTTTGGTGGACGAGCCTACTAAATTAACTAATAGAAGCGACTGCGTACATAAGGTCTCAAGGCTTAAACTAGAATAAACCGTTTCAAATTTTCAATTCCCGTTAATCTTTAGTATTGAAACTCACATGACAACATGATTGACAACTTGACAAATATATGGTCCACAGCTTCCTCTGCTATATGCTTGTTGGACTGAAAACTTTGGATTAATTGTATATATACTATATATATATATATACACTAATAATAGTATTATTACTTTTAGTATTTATCATCATTAGTACTATATTTCAAACTTTCCAGGCTACAAATCCAGAAGGAATGGCCAGGTTTCATTTTGTGCTTGTCTTTTTCCTTTGCTATTATTGCCTTCCCTTCCATTCCTCTGCAGCCATTAGCAACGTTCCAACAAAGCTTGTCAACGATATTTGCAACCAAACATCCAACTATTCATTTTGCGTTGAGTCTCTTTACTCAGATCCTCGAACCCCTGACGCTGATGCGTACGAGTTGGCCTATGTTTCTTTTGGCCTGGCTTATCTAAACGCCACCGCCACCCAGGACAGCATTGCCAAGCTGCTCAAGAACAAGACCGCCTCCGCCGCCAGCCTCAAACGCCTCAAGATTTGCAAACGTGATTACCACAAGGCGGTTTCTGCCCTGGAACAGGCGTTTAATGACTTGAACTCCGAGACTTACTTTCAATTGGCTAAGTTGGCTGGTCGCGCCGCTGCAGCTGCTGATAATTGCCAGTCTTCTTTCGAAGGAACGCATGATTACTCGCCATTGGCTACCATGAATGCTTGTTTGAAGGCCCTTTCTGGTATCTGTGTTGTCGTCTCCAAATTCTTTACTGGGTCAGGGTGAGCTTTTTGATTGATATTGTCTCTGCTGAATATGAGAATTCATATCTCAGAATTCATTAATTATAAAGTATAAACAGCTTTTTCCCCATTTAAAATCTCTTCATTTGAGAAACTTAGTTTAATTTCCTTGTATTATAATCAAAATAAAACTTGAGTCAAGATAGGATAAAGTATCTGTTTGCTTGAAAAGCAACTGAGACAGAGTAAGAAACAGAGAATTTGACTTATTCTTATCTTAGCTTCATTTTGTTACAAAATTACAACTTCCACTTGAAGAAAAGGGTAGGCCTTCAAGAGGGACTGCTGATAGTGACAGCGACTCTGTACACTTGGAACAAAAACAGAAACTAAGGTTTATAACCACCTGACTCGAACAAGATTAACTTATAATTATAAAAAAAAAAATACAAAACAAACGTCTCTAATTGAGAGAGACACTCTTATAACATTCGGAGAAGTATGATGATCTAGTTGACACGGTTGCAAACCGTCCTTATTATCCCAGCTGAACCAGTTAAAGGTTCAATATCTCCCATTTTGACCATGGCAGTTGCAAAATCAGAACTGAAAGTAGAAGGGTTCTTGCTGTATTCTGTGACAATGTTATCAGTAGAGTCTCCACTAAAAAGGACTTGATCCGACTCCAAAAGACCTTTCTTCTGCAACAAGTTCTTGAAGTAATTGTTGTCAAACGAATTTGGTGTCACCAAATCAAGTGGCGCCAAGTTTGAGTCACCAGTAGTGGCAGGACAATTCCGTCTACGTGTGCTAGCAAATCCAGCATCGATGTCACTCCCATTGTATATCCTGTCGCGGAATGTAACGCATCGAGCTTGTCCTATTGTATGAGAACCTGCAAAAATAGTTCAAATCCCATTTACGAATGATTGTTCACCAAAAAAAAAAGAAAAGGAAAATTCCACATGACCAGAATTTTATCTCACATGACGTGTCATTAATGCTACTTGCTAGTCATCCTATGTTTTGTAGCAAAACTCCGAGAAATTATTAGGTGGGATGGACTCACTACGTCATCTATAGGACCAACCAATAATATGAAGACAACTCATCAATTTTCTAAAACCCTATCCCAATAAAATCTTAAATTTGGGGACTTATCCTTTATACAAGGTTTGTTTTAAAAGGATGCTAAACCTTGGGCTAAAAGCGTGCATAGATTTAAGGAGTTCATTTGACATGGCAAAATTCTATTGGTTAGTCCCATGGATGACATGGTGGGTCCGTCCCACCTAATAATTTCTCCAAAACTCCACTTAAATAGTGGTGCGATGAGTCTGCTGGATCAATCATTGTCACGGGGAACCAAATTTCCGGTCAATTTTTCTGGTCATATAGCAAAAGTAAAAAAAAAAAAGTGTTTTCCTAGGATCTTGTACTTTGAAAACATTTTGTTCATGACGAAACCTGATAAAGCAACCATGTCTCTGGCACTAAGGCCCTTGGTTTTAAAGAGAGCAATAAGGCTGTCAAGGGGATCTGTAAAACGAGGAAGCTGACTGGTAGCAAGAGTTATGCTTGCAGTGGTGGAATCTCTTCTTCCAAGCTTCACCGTCCAAGACGGGCCGCCGACGTATTCAGAGGAATCCCTTGCTGCAACCGCGAGGATGTCGGCGCAAGAGACAACTCCAGGACAAATTTTCTCGACAGCAGATTTTGCCTTGTCAATGACTTCAAAACCTCTTACAGAGTTGTTATTTTGCAGTGCAAACTTTTCACTTGTAATTGTAGAAGAGTTGTCTAGTAAAATTGAGCCATCACATCCCTGATGAACAAAAGCAACATTAATGACTTAGAATTAAAACAACATTAATTAACCAATCTTTTTTTAACATTATAGCAAGTATTAATTAAGTATACCTGAACAAAGCAATCATGGAAATGAAGGCGAATTAGGGATGCAGCCATTCTACGCTCTCGTGCAATAGCGGTTCTTATGGTTGTTCGAATGGTACTAAGTGCTTTTGGGCATGTTTTTGCATAAAAAGCATCAGAAGAAAGTTGTGCTTGGCCTGTGCTGCTCAAAAGCAGCACCACCATCACCACAGCAGCAAATATTTTACTCGCTAGGGTGCAGCACGACACATAGTTTCCAACAACTGATGATGAGACCATTTTCCCAACTACTTGGAAAAATTTAAGGGAGAACTAAAATGTTGAAAAATTATTAAGACAAAGAGCTAGCTAGCTAGAGAAAATTGTGAAGAAAGTGGGGGATATGGCAGAGAGCTAATTGGTAACTCTCACTTCATTTTATAGAGAGCAATAATTGCAGAGGGCTCCTGTTTACGGGTATATCATGTATATCACGTAAGGACTTTTCAAATAATTTGGGGCTGCTTAGTGCTTGACTGTAATGACTTAATTAATATATATTACAACTATAATACATGACCCATTCTTATTGGCTTTGCATGCATGGAGTTATATATTATTAGTTATACTATTTACCTTTTCATGTACGTAGAAATTTTCTTTTTCTTATAATTTATAATAGGATGATTATACATTAATGTATCGTGTACCGTGAGTGTAAAGTTTGGATTCCATAAACGGATTAAGGAGTTTTTTTTTTTGCCAGAAGAAAAGAGTGATTAAGGAGTTGACACATACATACTCCATTCCTTAATTAATTTTGTATTTAAAATTAAAATATATATTCTCTAAAATATATATATCAATCCTTAAACTTTACATGCGTAGTAAGCTAAATTTGGCAAAAAAAAAAATAGTATGCTAAATTTCACCGACAGTATGTTATATAATTTTTCTTTTTAATAATACAAAATCAAAGGGACATTATTAAGCTTTTAATTGATATAGTTAGGATTTTAATTTCTTTGAACATATTCTACGAACCTTTCATATATCTCAGTGATAATAAAAGAATATTCTCTCTTGATCCATTCATGCACATTTCATAGGTGGCTAGCTCTTCTTGTATGGCTATAAGTCTAATCATCCCTCGACCATATAAAGCCATGCATTATCCAAAAAGATAGTTTGAAAAGTAAAAAATAAGGTGCTAACCTTTTATCAATGATTATTAAATATAGGAAAAAAATCGTCTGAAAGATATGGTCTGTGTATAAGATTAACTTTGGGGATATGAATCCATTTTCCACAAGCAAAGCCAAACGAATATATTGACTAAAAACAAATTAATTAGTGATATATATGATTTAAAGTTTAAACAACATCATTAATTAAGGATTCGACACATCTCCTAATTATTTGGTTCCTCCCCTGCTTCGTTGAACTCAACCCTCTCAAGGTTCCTTTGGATTTATACTGTTATGTTGGGCTACTACTACTAAAAAAGGGAATTGGTCTAAAGTGATTAATGCCTCAACTTGATTTCCAACAAATAACAAACTCATAAATTAATAGTATATATGATCAATACGTATATGAAAAGCATTACAAACTATTTTTACACTTGAAAGAATTGATACAGAGCACATAAAAACAGAGCAAGTACATCAAATTAGAAACATCAAGATTCTAAAAAGGTTTTTGTAACACAAATTAACTCTTAATTTTCATGCAAATTACTTAGTTGTCAGCGCTGCAAATCCTCCTTATAATTCCAGCTGAACCAGTTAGAGGTTCAATATCTCCCATTTTGATCATAGCAGAGGCGAAATCAGAGCTGAAAGTTGAAGGGGTCCTACTATATTCTGAGACAATACTATCCGTTGATCCTCCACTGAATAAGACTTGATCCGATTGTAAAAGACCTTTCTTTTGCATTAGGTTTTTGAAGTAGTTGTTGTCAAAAGAATTTGGTGTCACCAAATCAAGTGGCGCTAAGTTTCCGTTTCCATTGGGAGGAGTAGCGGGACAATTGCGTCTTCGTGTGCTAGCAAATCCAGCGTCAATGTCACTTCCGTTACTATATATCCTGTCGCGGAATGTAACGCATTGAGCTTGTCCAATTGTATGAGAACCTGACAGAGCAACCATGTCTCTGGCACTAAGACCCTTTGTTCCAAACAGAGAAATAAGGCTATCAAGGCTGTCTGTAAAACGAGGAAGATCCCTGTTAGCCAAACTCGGGCTACCATTGGTGGAATCTCTTCTTCCAAGCTTAACTGTCCAAGACGGGCCGCCGACATATTCAGAGGCATCCCTGGCTGCAACTGCAAGGATGTCGGCGCAAGAGACAACTCCAGGACAAATGTTCTCGACAGCGGATTTTGCCTGCTCAATGACATCAAACCCTCTTGCAGAGTTGGCGTTTTGGATCACAGACTTTTCGCTTGTGACTGTAGCGGAATCGTCTAGCAAAACTGAGGCGTCGCATCCTTGGACAAAGCAATCATGGAAATGGAGGCGAATGAGAGACGCTGCCATCCTACGCTCTTTGGCAATGGCGGAGCGAATGGACGTGCGAATTGTGCTAAGTGCATTTGGGCATGTGTTAGCATAAAATGTAGAAGAAAGTTGTGCTTGGCATGCGCTGCTCAAAAGCAACAACACCACCACAGCAGCAACTTTACTTGCTGATGAAGAAACTGTAACCGCGGCCATCATTGTTTTTAGTTTAGATTTAGTAAACTATAGGCTAAAGAAAATGAGAAGAATGGAAGATGATGGAGAGCTTTGTTACCACACTTCAATTTATAGAGGCATTGCGGAAAGGAAAGAGATTGTTTTGGTCACTATTTTCTGCTACATATCCTGGCTGTAAGCAATGTAACGAAATTTTCAAATGTAAAGCCGCTGACATTGTTAATATGACCCATTCGTAATTGGCTTGCTTGCATGGCTTTTATTATTGGACGTGGAAAATTCCTTTAAATGGAATAAATTATTATAAAATAGTAATCAAATGTGGGTAAAGTCGTAGATTATCATTTTTGGTCAGCAATTTTGGCATTTTATTAAATTGGAATTTCAAAATGGCAATTATTAAATGACTGCTACGGCTGCATGGCTAATCTTGTATTATATTTTAGGCATTTTGTGTAAAAAGATTGCTGCTTTGCTACCTGCCCAGGCCTTGCTCTGTCTTGAGAGCTGGCAGTGGCAGCCCATGTTTTTCCTGGTAAACGATAGGATTAATCAATCATATTTTTCCACTATGCTGTCTAAACTCTAAAGTGAAGAGTTGACAAACAAAAATTTGGTAAACTTTTTTTATTAGAAAATTAATTAATTTGAATATGTCTTATGTAAGAATTAGTGAAAATTAACAGCACGACTCTCTCTTTTCTCTCTTGCTTATCCTTAAATCTTAATCCTTTTTCTTTGTCAATCAGCAAAATTCTCCACGTAAAATGATTTGAGTCTTAATTACTACAATTCCAAAAGTAATATGCTGAATATATACTAATCAAATAACGGCAAAGTCATCAGAATTCTGTCATATCAGCAGTATACATATCCATGCATGTATCTCATTTTAGCTTTTCATTCATTAATCTTCTCTAGCTTAATTAAGCTTTTTGGACCTAATTATGCCTTTCATTAATTTTCAAAGAGATCTTAAGGGGGCTGTATTAATTATTAACTTCAACAAAATGTCAGTACTCAATTGGAAGTCATTTAACAATGATCAAATCCAACTTTCTCTTCTTACCATCCCAACTGTACGTGGAATATTTGAGCTTTTTATCATCATCAATTTATCATATAATAAAATGATTATATATATATCAAAAGTTGACTGTTGACCCTTATATATCCATCCTCATACTCATTCTAAAGCTTTAAAATTTCTTTTTATCCCAAACACTATAGTATATATATATGCTCCTCTTTTTTTTTAATATAGTTTGAGAAACTAATTGTTCAGAAGATTTGATCCTCAAACTTTACTTAAAGGGGAACAGGCACCAATTGTTAGTGCTTTAATATTTGTTTAAAGCCATAAAGAGAACTATATAACTTGATTGTTGCAAAAAAAAAAAAAACTATATAACTTGATTAATTAGTATTAAGTACTCCTATTAACTTTTTTTAGATCAAATAATCAATTTCATTAATCAATAGTCAGAAATTACAAACGCTGGGATGAATAGTCTCGCACCACACGATTATCTAGCTCAATCTTAGCTAGAGAATGTGCTAATACATTGGTTTCCCTATTTACAAATTGAAATGTACATAAATCAACTAGAATTGTCAAATCTCTAATTAATTTCATCTATAACTACCAACATACTAAATACACAAATAAATAAATTACAAAGAAAACTCACATTCCTTGAGAGTAAAACTCAAGACCTCATGATCCAGGTAGGTATACCGGAGTCTGGAACTAAAAGTCCAGCACTCTACCATCATGCCAAATGCCCTATGGCAAGTATGCCTATTAACTAATTTTTGTATTTTATAATTATTATAATTAATATATAATAATAATTAATTAATAGTTGGAGTCGAAAAGAAGTGTAATCCTTCCACTTAAATTGCCACAGGCCCAAATCCCCTTAAAATGGCTAATTGTTCAAATAAGGGTCTAAGGTTTGCCAAAATGCTCAAATAAGGACATGATCTTTTAATTTGGTCACATAAGGGCCTAACGTTTGCCAAAATGTTCAAATAAGGGCCCGGTCTTTGAATTTGGCCAAATAAGGGCCTAATATTTGCCAAAATGCTCAAATAAGGGCCTATCTCATATGTCATCCAAACTGAAACCAAGCCCTTATTTGAGCATTTTCGATAACGTTAGGCCCTTATTTGAGCATTTTCAATAACATTAGGCCCTTATTTGGCCAAATTAAAAGACTAGGCCCTTATTTGAGCATTTTCGATAATGTTAGGCCCTTATTTGGCCAAATTAAAAGATCAGACCCTTATTTGAACATTTTGACAAACGTTAGGCCCTTATTTGAGCAATTAGCCCCTTAAAATTGATAACGTTTGCCGCGTTTTCTTTCCTTCACTATTTTCTGCCGTGTAGGCACCACTTGTTGTATACATATATAATAAAGTCAAATATTTGAAGACCAAATTAGCCGAAGCTTTGCTTTGATTTGAGGTTGCACGGTCGATACAATTCGCAACGTTTCCAACTCAACTTCAGATATATGATTTAGAGTAATAAAAAAAATTATTTGACTGTATATCTATTCAATTCAACAAATTACATATATGAATTACATAGCACTTTACACTTTCAAAGAATAAATTGAATGAACAAATAAAGAAAGAAAAAGAAACGAAATAATATTGAAGGAGACCAAGGTTGTAACCATAATTAGCACCAACTAGTTAACACGGCTGCAAACCTTCCTAATGATTCCAGCTGAACCAGTCAGAGGCTCAATATCTCCCATTTTGATCATGGCAGTTGCAAAATCCGTCTTGAAAATTGAAGGGTTCTTGCTATATTCCGAGACAATGCTATCCGTCGATCCTCCACTGAAAAGGACTTGATCCGACTCCAAAAGACCTTTCTTCTGCAACAAGTTCTTGAAATAGTTGTTATCAAACGAATTTGGTGTCACCAAATCAAGTGGCGCCAAGTTTCCATTCCCATTGGGAAAAGTAGCAGGGCAATTCCGTCCCCGTGTGGTAGCAAATCCGGCGTCGATATTACTTCCGTTACTATAAATCCTGTCCCGGAATGTAACGCATTGAGCTTGTCCTATTGTATGAGAACCTGACAAAGCAACCATGTCTCTGGCATTAAGACCCTTTGTCTCAAACAGAGAGATAAGGTTTCCAAGGCTGTCTGTAAAACGAGGAAGATCCCTGTCAGCCAAACTCGGGCTTCCATTGGTCGAATCTCTTCTTCCAAGCTTCACCGTCCAAGACGGACCGCCGACATATTCAGAGGCATCCCTGGCAGCAACTGCAAGGATGTCGGCGCAAGAGACAACTCCAGGACAAATGTTCTCGACAGCAGATTTTGCCTGGTCAATGACTTCAAAACCTCTTGCAGAGTTGTTGTTTTGAATCACGAACTTTTCGCTCGTGACTGTAGCGGAATTGTCTAGTAAAACTGAGGCGTCACATCCTTGGACGAAGCAATCATGGAAATGGAGACGAATGAGAGACGCCGCCATCCTACGCTCTCTGGCAATGGCGGAGCGAATGGACGTACGAATGGTGCTAAGTGCATTTGGGCATGTATTAGCGTAAAATGTTGAAGAAAGCTGTGCTTGGCATGCGCTGCTCAAAAGCAAAAGCAATACCACAAGAGTAGCTCGACTCGCTAAAGAATTTGTAGCAAAAACCATTTCTGTTTTCTATATGTCAATCACCAAATATATGAAAAATCTAAGCTTTGGGGTTTTGCTAGACACCAAAAACAGAGAAAACAGAGTTGAACAAACAAGATATAGCTAGAGAGGAATTGAAGAGAAGAAATTAAGGATATGGGATATGATAGATGGCTTGTAGGTTTTTTCAATTTATAGTAGATGTTGCCGCGTTAGTGAAGTTCAATTTGGAGCCGCAAACATTATGATATTTGATTATTTCTGTTCATGATTTATGACCCATTCACAATCGGCTTGCGATATGGATTTATATGGTAAAATATGGGTTGACTTTGAAATTTCAAACTTTTAAAGGGAGGGTGGTCATTACTAAACCAATATTATATTAAAGAGTTAGTCAGCCATCCAATATGTCACCCACTTTGGCCTTTTCTTCTAAGAAAATTTTGTTTATAAATATATTGTTTTTTTTATTAATAGAGTATATTTGATGGCGACGGCAGTCCACATTTTGATTTCAAGTAAAGTACTTGTGTTATATTAATTTATAATTTATAATTATTCATGATTACATATGATTTGAAGCCGAACAATATATATACCTCAAATTAATTTTTATATCTTATAAATTAATTGCAACTAATATTGTGAAATGTGAATTTTAAAAATTTGACTAAACATCAGCTTGCATTCCCTATAATTGATAATTTATGTACCCAAAAAAAATAATTATTGATAATTTAATTTGGTCTGTCTCACTCCCAAGTACAATTATTCTAACACAGCAGGCCTGAATATTGGAAAGGTATAAACTTCCGTTTTTTTTTTTTAAAAAAAAAAGATTTTTAGAAGCTTATGTTTTCCACACAGATAAAGATCATGTTGAATTAATGGGCAACTATGTAAAATTTCAATGGATGATTGATTCATATATGATTTGTAACATAAGTTGGTGGTTTGAATTATGCTGGCTACTATCATGTAAAATTTTGAGGGATTCGTAATAAGTTAGTGGTTTGCGATGACTAATTTAGAAAAAAGAGATAACCATCTACAAGGAAAGGAAATATAAAATGTAAAATTTGTCTCCCTTAATATGCTTCGAATCAAAAGGTTTTATCTTAGAAAATAATTCAAAGTTTGTTTAAAAGGAAGACAACCAACACAAACTAGTATTCAAATTAGCAAGACAACCAACACAAACTAGTATTCAAATTAGCAAGACAACCAACACAAACTAGTATTCAAATTAGCAAGACAATCAACACAAACTTCGTTTAAAAATGGCTAGGATTTAGATACATTAATTATGGAAACATAAATATATACATATGATACAGAAGCAAATTAAGTCACCCAACAAATATAAAATTTACTTATTTTTTGGTGAAAACCGTACAATTTATTTATTTACATGTAACAAAATAAAGACCTCTCTCACATATATACACAAATTTCTTAGAATTGAACTTTTCATGCAGAGTGACATTCTCAACAGAGAAGTTATTACTCTTATAGATCAGGAGGTGCAACACAATCCCAGTGGACAATGTATCCACATTCAGAGTTAACACACTCAAGAGCCAACTCTTCACAGAGACCACTACATTTGAAGCATTCAGGAAAATAATAATGGATCTTCTTGACGAAAACGAGAGGATGTGGATGCAGCTGATCTGATTCTTTGTAGATCTTCCCTGGTTTCATGAATGGGTATCTTCCAAGAACACAATTGGGATGCACAGAAGTGTCACAAATTGCACAATGATAAAACCGGAGACTTGGGTTTCTGTCTTGTTCACAGATATCACAGAAATGAGTTACTGAATAAGTGTTGTCATCATGATAAGTAAGTGCCAACATATGTTCATCACATTTGTGTGGAGCTTTTTGTGGTAATACAAGACAATCCCATTCCACAGCAAAATTGTTGCATTCCTTGCACTTGAATCCTGCCATCATCTCGTCCCCACAAGCACTGCAATGGCCTTCATGGTCTATATACATAGAGAGAGGATGTTCATGTCCTTGACATTTGAGAGTATCAGGAATTACACATCGCAAGCATGTCGAATGCCCACATTCATCACATTGATAGGCAAAGCCATTGCAGACATACCAACATATGTTACATCTGAAAATCTTGTCCGAAACCAAGATGATGGGGTGTCGGCATACATAGTTGAACCAAAGATGCTTTTTCTTGGGAAATTCAGCACATGTTTTGTGAAGCACAAAATCACATTGGGATTGGGAACAATAATAGTAAAATGGATCATCTGAGACTGAGATTGATAATGTGCACCCATCACAATATTTATTATTAATACTGTGATCATCACTACTTATAAGTTATGTAGATGACTGAAATGTTTGATTTTGGTGGCTTCTCCATTTTTATTTCTCTCCAAAACAATCATAGATGGAACCGTAGGTGCATCAAAATCACCTTTATAGTTTTCCGGATCTATTTCATCGTACCCTTGATCGTCCTTCAGAACACATCTCACATGCACAATAAAATGACAGCGTAAACAAGAATAACTCCCGTAACGTGTATCCACCTTATCAAGACAAACTACGCATTCCCAACTTTTAGAAGATTCCTCTACTTGAAGGAAATAGGAATGGAAAATAGCATGTTCATGCCAGAAGAATTTGATAATTCGTGGCAATGAAATGCAACTCTTATGAACTAGAATTTTGCATTCTAAACACATATAGGGAAAACCCTTTTTCTCAATGCCACATGCATCACAAATGAATGAGGAATCTCTTGAAAATTGGGTGAAGTGTGGATGATGTTTGTCTTGAATAATAAGTGGTGATGACAAACATGCAATGTCGATGAAAATGTTGCAAGGCGAACATCGATAATAAAAACCATATGGATTGGTAATTTGGTATCATTGCAAAACATGCAAGAGGAAATACTCCCACCAATAAACTGAAGAATGAGAGGATGTTTATGGTGGCAAGGGTGATTGATCTCATGAGGTAGCTCAAGACATTTTTTGTGTAGCTTGATAGCACTATCAAGAGAACAATAAAGAGAATCAAGTAAGGGTTCCCAACACCCAAAGCACTGATCTCCACTCCCAACTTCTTCCATACCATTATTTCCAATGGATGGATCTTTGAAAGGGATACCTTGAATCTCTCCCAAATTTTTAACAGCCATGTTATATGTGAATAAAGCACATTTGATGTGTAAGTCAATGTTACAAGAGCAATGATACACAAACATCGTACCTTCTTCACCGCAGAAATTGCAATCATATGAGCCTTCGTAATCCGCAGGTGGATTTGGCAAAAGGCTAAGAGGGTGGTCATGATGGAAAGGGTGATTAATCTGCAAGGGCGCCTCCGCACATTGCTTGTGGACGTAAAACTCGCACTCCTCCGCACATCTAAAACTTGGACCCGACATCGTTTCCCCACACCTTGAGCACTTAACAGCCGCAGCTTCGGCTTCACTCTGATTGTTGATCTGCTCTTCATTGAAGATCAATGGATGTTCATGCCCCAAATGTTGGGATTCCATCTCTCCGGACTATGGAATATGGGATCAAGTATGTATATATATGCTGTTTATGGGGAAAGCAGGGGATTGAAACAACAATATTAAGACAAGTCAAGGAGGAAAGTCTTTGAGGAAGGTTGGAGTGAAAGAAAGAGTTAGAAGAAATCAATGGCGATGTTCATCTATTGTTTCAGGGTTCTTTTTATAGTGTTGTAAGAATGGTAATTAATTAAGCAGATATGTTCGAAACCATTTTTGGTGAGGATGGAACTTTTCTTAATGCCTAATCAATGTCGATTCTAAAGGTATAAAAGCAATGCTTGATGGTTCTCCAAACGACATCCCTAACAATTTAAAATTACAGGGCATGTATTATACTCTATTCAACTTGTGCTGATTTTTTGGCCAAAAAAAAAAACTTGTGCTGATTTGCATAAACATTTGAAGGCCAACTTTTTGGTTGCAATAAGAAACTTTCAATACTATAAATTTGATTACTTTATGTAACTTGATGCCTAATCAATACTGTAAATTGTTGTGATTAAATTACGAAGGGCCCAATT
This sequence comes from Corchorus capsularis, assembly GCA_001974805.1. Classification (NCBI taxonomy): domain Eukaryota; kingdom Viridiplantae; phylum Streptophyta; class Magnoliopsida; order Malvales; family Malvaceae; genus Corchorus; species Corchorus capsularis. The sequence continues at coordinate 51,820 of AWWV01013651.1, read as the reverse complement.
TTGGAGCCTAAAAGCGGCAAATAACGGTAAAAAGAAATTGATTTGGGGGCCCTTAAAAAAACAGTAATGGAGATTATATTCTTAATTTGATCAGGTCAGGGTGGCAAGGTATTTTTGCTCCTCCCAGCCCTTCTAAAGGGGAATTTCCAAGCCTTAGTGTTTTTTTTTTTTTTTTACTTACACTTTTGGCTGTTGAGTATTGACCTTATCATACCAGCTCTCCCCAATTATTTAAATCAGGTTGGGTTGACCTGAATTGTGAATCAATACGACGTCGCAGGCTGATTGAGCTGCGATCTGGGGGCCCACATGCCTCGTTCCAAGCTGCCTCAAGCATATCTCCTTAATTACGATGAGTTCAAGCCCAATATTACACCTCAAATTAATTCTCGTCTTATACTATGTAAGTATTCATTTCAAGGGATCCATGAGACCATAACTTCTGCCATCGGGCATTTCGCCCGGTGGTAGAGACAGAGTGCTGGACTCTTAATTCCAGTATACCTGAGTCATGGGGTTTTTAGTTCTACTCTCACGGAATTGTGAGTTTTTTTGTAATTTGTTTGTTTGTGTATTTAGTATGTTGGTAGTTATAGATAGTGAAATTAGAAATAATTTGTAAACAGGAGAAGCCAATGTGTTAACACGATAATCGTGTGGTGCTGGACTATTTCTCCCGGCATTTGTAATCTCTAGCTATTAATTAATGAAAGTGATTATTCTCAAAAAAGAAAACATAACTTCTAATATAGATCGGTGGTTTAACAAACGATACAAATAATCTCATTATATTCAATTATTCAACAAATTATTACACTTTTCACAGAATTAAATGAATAATAATAATAATTTGGGAGCATCTACAATATTTTGAGGGGAGACAAATCAAACATCCAATAATATCCAAGTTTGTAACCATGTATATAATTAACACCAATTTTTTAATTAACACGCCTGCAGTTCTTCCTTATGATCCCAGCTGAACCTGTTAGAGGTTGAATATCTCCCATTTTGACAATGGCAGCTGCGAAATCAGAGTTGAACTTAGAAGGGTTTTTGCTATATTCTTTGACAATTCTATCCGTGGATCCTCCACTAAACAAGACTTGATCGCTCTTCAAGAGACCTTTCTTTTGCATCAAGCTTTTGAAGAACCTGTTGTCGAAGGTATTTGGTGTCGGATCAAATGGTGCCAAGTTTGAATTACCTAGGGCAGGATTAGCAGGACATATGCGTTTGAGTTTGGTACGAAATGCAGGGTCAATGATACTTTTGTTGTTGTATATCCAATCTCGGAATGTAAAGCAATTACCTTGTCCAATCGAATGTGCACCTGCACCAAGCCACCAATGGTTTAATTTATAAAGCCGATTTATGAATTGTTCACAAGGGAAACGAAGTGTCAATTTCAATGATTTCAAGTGGTTGGTTCCGGCTTAAGCAAGTCTCAGGTTCGAGATCTTGCGTACACAGCCACCCATTAGTAAACTCACCAACCAAATTACCCAGATGCGCGATCCAGATTAGTCAGACTAAAGTTCTGGATATCAGGTGGGAAACAAAAAAAAAGTGGTTCAATCGGTTCTTGTCACCTTTAAAGCAAGTCTTGATTTCGAATTTTGTGAATGGAGAAAAATCAATATTGGAAGAGATTGGCTCGAATAAGGTTAACTTGTAAAAATGCGAGAATGGTTACAATGATTTCATGATTGTTTGACGAACCTGACAAAGCAACCATCTCTCTAGCATTAAGACCCTTGGCTGCAAAGGTAGAGATAAGCTCGTCGAGGTTGTTTGAAAAACGAGGAAGATTCCTGCTAGCCAGACTCGGGCTTGCATTTGTCGAGTCTCTTCTTCCAAGCTTCACAGTCCATGTCGGGCCGCCAACCTAAATTTATTTGATAGAAACAATTTGTTAAAATCAACCAATCATGATTTATAAGGAAATTTTTATATTAAGCCATAATTATTACTTACATATATAGAGGCATCCCTGGCTATGACAGCGAGAATATCGGCACAAGACACAACTCCAGGGCAAACGTTTTCGACAGCAGATTTTACTTGATCAACGACTACAAAACCTCTAAGAGAGTTACCGTTTTGAGGAGCAAACTTTTCGCTCTTGATTGTATCGGAATTGTCTAGTAAAACAGAGCCATCACATCCTTGGACAAAGCAATCATGGAAATGGAGGCGAAGCAGGGAAGCCGCCATTCTTTTTTCTTTATCAATGGCGGCTCTCACGGCGGTGCGAATGGTTCTAAGCGCTTTGGGACATGTCTTGTCATAAAATGTGGAAGAAAGCTTCGCTTGGCAAGCGCTGCTCAAGACCAAAAGCGTTACTATCGCAGTAGCCCTGCTCGCTACGGAGAACAGGGGATTTTTTCCAGCCATTACCAGGGACAGAGTTGAAGATCACACAAGATAGATTATAAAAAGTGAAGAAATTAAGAATATTGGAAAATAGAAAGCTGCAATTTATAGGGGCTTTGTAGAAGTTACAAATATTGTTCATGAGCGCGTTAGTGTCTGTTTGGCCTAGCTTATTTTAAAACTTATCCATAGTTGTGGCCAATTTCGATGATTTTCGTAAGCTTTGGTGTTTTTGTAACGAAGAATTGATGTTTAATGCTATGCGTTTTAATTGATTTTAATAATGTGTATTTATTAGGTTGATGCATAAATTAAGTAGTTACTATTGAAATCTAATCAAGTTTTATCATCATAATAATTTAAAAACTCAATTAATGACAAAGAGTTATGCTATATGATCAGAAAAATTGATCCGAAATTTAGTCCTTCATGACGTGTTGTTACACGATTGGTTCAACATCCACCACTATTTAAGTGGGGTTTTACTACAAAACATGAAATGACCACACATGACACGTCATGTGAAACAATATTTTGGTCAATTTTTCTGGTTATTTAGAATTTTCGAATGACAAAATATTTTACTTAGGCTTCCCTTCCCTTGTCAAAGTCACTTTTGTTACTTTATATCAATGTTCAATTAATTTGGAGCTCCAAACATTATAATTTGGGTTATGTGGTATATTGGTAAACCCAAAAATTCATCTTATTATGCTATAATATTGTTTAGCAAAAAAAATGACATATAAAAGGAGATTAGAATTTAAAATAAATAAATAAATAAATAAAAACCAAAGCATCAGTACGTACTATTACATTTTTTTCATAATCTTTTGGCCACTTCACCAACTTTACACTCCAAAAGATAAAAGGACTAACCAATGGAATGTGAAGAAAGGAATTAATAATACAAACCCAATTTTTATATTACAACTGAAGCAGAGATCAAATCAGATTTGTTGACACGCCTGCAATTCTTCCTTATGATCCCAGCTGAACCAGTAAGAGGTTGAATATCTCCCATTTTGACAATGGCAGCTGCGAAATCAGATTTGAATTTAGAAGGGTCTTTGCTATATTCTTCGACAATGCTAGCCGTTGATCCTCCTCCATTAAGCAGGAGTTGATCCGTCTTCAAAAGACCTTTCTTTTCCATCAAGTTTTTGTAGTAACCGTTATCGAAGGTAGTCGGTGTCACCGGATCAAATGGTACGAAGGTACCATTATTACCAATGAGAGGAGGACATACAAGTCTGAGTTTGGCAACAAATGACAAGTCAAGTATATTTTGGTTGTTGTATATCCAATCGCGGAATGTAAAGCATGCAGCTTGTCCAATGGAATGTGCACCTGGTTGAAAAACACCAATTTATGAGTTATTTTTTCCAAGGAAAATCAAGTGTCAAATTAACAATTAACAATTACAATAATGATTTCATCATTGTTCGACGAATTGTTAAAGCTTGACACTTCTCATGGAGGTTTCGGGTTCATTCAAATTCTGGAATAGACAGGATGAGATTACGGGATGTAAGGTTTACCATTCATTGTGTAGCCTTTTTTGTCCCATGAATTATGGGGCTAATAATGATATTTTTGTCCTCTGAACTAAAATCGAGACAATTTGCCCCTTTGTCAGGAGCAAAACGTCATGAATTTGGAAAGTTTAAGACAAAATGTCATTGATACAATAGATCAAGTGGCAAAAAGACCAATAAGCTATTTCAATTTTATGTTCCGGCAAAACGGGAAAAAAATTGATGATTTCTGGGGTTAATGACATTTTTGCCCTCCGAACTAAAATCGAGACAATATGCTTCTCCACCAGAGAGAATAACGTCATGAATTTGGAAAGTTTAAGACAAAATGTCATTGACGCGATAGATTAAGGAGCAAAAAGACTAATTAATAAGCCATTTCAATTTTATGTTTTAGCAAAAAGGAAAAAAGAAAATTGATTGTTGGACGAACCTGACAAAGCAACCAATTCTCTTACATTAAAACCCTTGTTTGCAAACAGAGTGACAAGTTTGTCGAAGTTTTCATCAAAACGAGGAAGATCACTGGTAGCCCGACTCAGGCTTGCAGTTGTAGAATCTCTTCTTCCAAGCTTTACAGTCCATGTCGGACCATCAACCTGAATTCATTTGATAAAATTAATGATTCATAGGGAAAGTTTTATATATTCATATATTCGAAGCAGTTACTATATATATATATAGTAAACTTACGTATTCAGAGGCATCCCTGGCTACAAGAGCGAGGATATCGGCACAAGACACAACACCAGGGCATACATTTTCGACAGCAGATTTTATTTGATCAATGACTTCTAAACCTGCAAGAGAGTTTTGAGGTGCAGATTTTTCGCTCTTGATTGTGTCGGAATCGTCTAGTAAGATGGAGGCGTCACATCCTTGGACAAAGCAATCATGGAACTGCATGCGAAGTAGGGAAGCAGCCATTTTTCTTTCTTTATCAACGGCGGCTCTCACGGCGGTGCGAATGGTGGTAAGCGCATTGGGACATGTCTTGTCATAAAATGTGGGAGAAAGCTGCGCTTGGCAACCGCTGCTCAAGACCAAAAGCGTTACCACCATAGCAACCCTGCTGGCTAGGAAGAACAGGGGATTTCTTCCAGCCATTGCGAGAGACAGAGTTGTAAAGAAAGAAAAAAAGATTACAAAAGAAAAGGAAGTAATTAAGAATATTGGATGAAGAAATTAAAGCAGCTTTCTTCATTTTATAGGGGCTTAGACAGTTTGGGCAAAAGTCGATGGACGGATGCTAGCCAATTTCGTAAAAGCTTTGGTATTGGATAATTCTGGTTAATTCTGGCTAATTCTGGCTGGCCAATTTCAGTGATTTTCGTTAGCTTTTGGTATTGGATAAGACAGGTTATCCCACAGAATTGCTAACATTAAGAAAGTATCAATGGATGGCCAAGAGAAAAGGATACTATTTAAAGTTTTTTTTTTTTTAAATGTGTGTATTTAGTAGGTTTGATAAATTAAGTACTACTAACTGGAATCCAATCAAGTTTTGTCATCATCATAATTTAAAAACTCAATATAACATCAAAAAATCTTTTGTATTACACTCGTTCGTTCCTTTGGATATTGTTATTATAATATAATGTTCCAATTTTGGAGCTCCAGATATTATTTTTTGGTACCCCCAAATATCCATCTTATTATGCTGTAACTATATGAGTAGCAAAAAATGTCATATATTTATTGAATTCAAACGAATTGTTATTACATATATAAAATGGGATTAAAAGGGACAAAAACCATTGCATCACTTACAATTTTTTTTTTTTGAACCTTTTGGTCACTTCACCAACTTTACACTTCAAAGAATAAAAGGAATGAACAATTATGAAGAAAGGAAAGACACACCAGTCTACATTAATTCTATAGTTGAAGCAGAGTATCAACTAGTTGACTCGACTGCAGACCTTCCTAATAATCCCAGCTGAACCAGTAAGAGGCTCAATATCTCCCATTTTGATCATGGCAGTTGCAAAATCAGACTTGAAAAGTGAAGGGTTTTTGCTATATTCCGAGACTATGCTATCGGTGGAACCGCCACTGAACAGGACTTGATCTGACTCCAAAAGACCTTTCTTTTGCAACAAGTTCTTGAAGTAGTTGTTGTCAAAGGAATTTGGAGTCACCAAATCAAGTGGCGCCAAATTTCCATTGCCGTTGGGAAAAGTAGCAGGGCAATTTCGTCTCCGTGTGCTAGCAAATCCAGCGTCGATATTACTTCCGTTACTATATATCCTGTCACGGAATGTGACGCATTGAGCTTGTCCTAGTGTGTGCGAACCTGACAGAGCAACCATGTCTCTGGCACTAAGACCCTTTGTTCCAAACAGAGAGATAAGGCTGTCAAGGCTGTCTGTAAAACGAGGAAGATCCCTGTTAGCCAAACTCGGGCTACCATTGGTGGAATCTCTTCTTCCAAGCTTCACTGTCCAAGTTGGGCCGCCGACATATTCCGAGGCCTCCTTTGCTGCAACTGCGAGGATGTCGGCGCAAGAGACAACTCCAGGACAAATTTTCTCGACAGCAGATTTTGCCTGCTCAATGACATCAAAGCCTCTTGCAGAGTTGGCATTTTGGATCACAGACTTTTCGCTCGTGACTGTAGCGGAATCGTCTAGCAAAACTGAAGCGTCGCATCCTTGGACGAAGCAATCATGGAAATGGAGGCGAATGAGAGACGCCGCCATTCTACGCTCTCGTGCAATGGCGGTTCTAATATTTGTGCGAATGGTGCTAAGTGCATTTGTGCATGTCTTAGCATAAAATGTAGAAGAAAGTTGTGCTTGGCATGTGTTGCTCAAAAGCAAAAGCAATACCACACTTGCTAAAGAGGCCAAACAATTTCTTGCAGCTATGACCATTTTTTTTTTCTAAAATTCAATCACGAAACTGGAAAAAAAAATCTAAGATTGGGTTTTTTTTTGAACACGAAAGAGAGAGACAGAACTAAATTCACAAGATTGCTAGAGAGGAAAAGAGAAGAAACGATTGTGGTTTGGATGTGATGGAGAGCTTGTAGGTGTCTCCAATTTATAGTAGAAATGGAGAGGTTGAATTTTAGAGTTTGTCTTAAGTCACTATTTTCTTAGATATTACCTTACCGCGTTAAGCAAAGTTCGATTTTGGAGTGGCTGACATTATTATATTTGATTATTTCTGTTCATGATTATGACCTATTCGTAATTGGCTTGCATGGATCAAGTATAAAAAATAGTTTTGACTTTGAAATTTCAAAGGAAGCATACTAATTAGTAAGTATTACTGAAAAAAAGTAATATTATAAGAGTTAGTCAGCCATCAACTTTGTTACCGACTTTGGCCTTTTCTGTAAAACAATTTGGTGACAAAATAATTTGCTTGTTCATTAGTATATTGACTATATTCTTTCCAAATATAGAGTATGGTTTTTTTTTTCCCGAGAAACCGAGAATATATACATCCTTTAAATATTCCGTTTCGTCTTGCTTTTGATGGCGACCGCAGTTTCGATTTTAACTTCTTGTAATTACTCATCCATATTCATAAAATATTAGAACCAATCTTTGTCAAACTTATTTCTCAAAAATCTTTGTCAAACTTCACTGAATCTCATATAACATATGGGTCTCTTTATCTTAACCATTTGCCTTTCAGAAAAATATACTCTCCCTCCATTCCGAATTGAATGGTCATATTGGATTTTTTTTTTGTCAAATGAAATCATTTTTTACCATTATTTATAAAAAATTTATATACAATTAAAATTTTAAAAAATATGTTTTGAAAAATTTAAATTTTAAATTTTCCATAGTTTATTTTTAAAAAATTTTAAAAATTATATTTTTGTAATAATTAATGGTCAAAATGACTTTATTTGACCTAAAAAATTAAATGTGTACATTCATTTTGGAACGAGGAGAGAGTAGTATGTAATTAATTAGTAGTATGTAATTAGTTATCTAGCACAAGGAATGAAACAAATTCTTTAAAAAGCACCGTAGGATACTAGTTTGTATAGTAAATTACTGTTATTTAGTTATTTTTTAAAACGAAATATAATTAAAGAAATTATTTGTTATAACTTATAACTGACATACAACCCATTATGCAAGCAAAACTCTTTAAAAATAGGTTTTCTTTTACATCTATAAAAAGAACAACAAAAAAGAAAAAAAAATCAACAAAAATTAAATCTTAGCATTTCGAAAACCTATTACAATCATCAACCTTAATATTATCCGACAAAACAATGGCCCCAACTCATTTATGTTTAGTTTTATTTGCTACAATTTTCTTGTGCGTGTTTTCCCTATCTCCGTTGCCAACAACATTTGCAGCTACAACAATTCCCAGAAAACCACTAATTCCAAAGGCTAAGGTTTCACTTCCTAAAGCTTCATTATTAGTGGAAAAATTATGCAACGGCGACTATATTGTTAACCATAAGTTTTGCTTGAAAGATCTATTGAACCCTGAAGCTGCAGCTGCGAAAAATGGCAACGAACTTATCAAAGTTGTGATGAAGATGGCAGCCTCAAACGCTCAAAAAACGCTCAATATAATAACTCAAATGGCTAGTCATAGTTTACCAAAAGAATTGGGAGTTCTCAAAAGTTGCATGAATGATTACACACATGCAATCCGATCGTTCGGGATGGTACCTGATGAAATGGTTCAAGATCGCATGACTGCAAATTATAATATACGCTTTGTTTCTACAGATGCTCTTCATTGTGACACTGCCATTGTTGCTGCCAAGATTCAATTACCTCAGATTTCTGCTGGGAATCGGTTGTTGCGTTATTATTCTTCCATTAGTTCTAAATTAACAAATTAAATTCAAGTTGGGATATGATGATGGGTCAGGAAATCTGAACATAAATTGAAGATTTAGAAAAAGAAAAAATCATGAATTTGTATTGGTATTTCTTTAGAGAAATATTGAAGGGCATTGTTGTTTATCTCATTAAAAAGATTATGTTCTTATAAATGTTTTTTTCTTTTAAAAAGGACAACATGTGTACCTTATCTTTACTATATATAACTTGTTCTGTTTTTCATAGTAAATAAAGACAAGACAAAAAAAATTCAAGAAATTGGAAATCACACCTCTAATTTGAGAACCCAAATATACATTATTGCCCATTTGGGTAGGTTAGTGGGTGATTTTGTCAATTTGGAGTAGGTTAATGGATAATTTTGTGCTCTAATATGTCAATTTAGGTAGATTCAGGGGCGGAATTATTTTGAAATGAGGATGCGCACAGGCCCGCCCTCAATTTCTAAAATTCTTCTTATATTATGTTCAATTTTAGATGGTGCCCACCCCAATTCGATCATGTGAGCACACCCTTAATTGATTAATTCATCATTATGTCATTAAATCATAGTCCTTAATTCATTATATATTGTGCCCTCAAATCATCGTCCATAAACCATCCTAACTCGATCTTGTATTCCCACCCTTAATTGATTAATTTATCATTGTGCCTTTAATCGACTAAACTCAAGTATCATACTAAAAGAGTTAGTCAGCCATCAACTTTATCACCGGCTTTGGCCTTTTCTATAAAACATTTGGTGACAAAATAATTTGCTTGTAGATTAGTATATTCTTTCCAAATACATAGTATGGTTTTTTCCGAGAAACCGAGAATATATGAGAAACTATTAGGATGGATCTATCACGTCATCCATGAGACTAATCAATAATATAATTACATCTTATAGAATGTTCTATGAAATTACTCATCTATATTCATGAAATATTAGAATCAATCTTTGTCAAACTTCACTGAATCTTAGGGCATAATATATACCATATGGGTGGCACAAATTAAAAATATTGGTGAATAAAAAATAAAGTGATGGGTAATCTTCCTCTTAATTTCCTTGAAATAAAGAAAGGGGTATCTTTTTCTTTTTGGTTTGACGACGAATATGTGCAGTCTTATCAAAGTTGCACGTGAGAAATAATGAATATAAATATATAAAATATATTGGACCTAATTTCGCACTTGCATATGGACGATAAATTATTTGTTGTTCTCTCAATAGTCAATATCTTCGTAGTAAATATATATTGCAACAATTCCATTTATTATTATGAAATTAGTACTATTGCAAAAGTATAGAGTACTAAAACAAAGTATATGAGTGCAAATTAAATGAGGAATGAAAATGTAGTAGAAATATAAATTGGCCCAAAGGCCCAATACCCAATAAAGGCCCGAAGAGCTCAATACACTCACTACATATAAAGAGTTAAGGTGAGTTTATGATCTAAATTCTAACTTTTTTTTGTTGAATTAAATTAATTCTTACTAATAATGATAGAATTTTAAGTATAGGAAAATGTCCACTCCGATTTAAAATTGGGATTCCATTCTCTACTCTCACTTGAAGTTACCATCTTTTTTTTTTTTGATAATAGACCATCTTTTTTTTGTTGGATCAAGGCACATTCGCATCAACAACAACAATTATTATTTTTATATAAGTTATAGTTTCATGTCACAAACACATAAAGCAGAGATAGATTAATGATTATGGTAGATAAACAAAACATTATAATATTTCGTTCACAATACGGGTGATCTATATGATCTTATTCTCAACACTCTCAAGCACACACAAAGTGGAGAAGAAAAGAAAAATGAAATGATGGATAGATTAATTAATATTAGTAGTAGTATTTTTTCAAAATGATGTGGCGGCTGTAGCTAACAGTGTTTAGTGCAGAAGCATCGGCGACGGAAGCCTCGACAATGTCCACCGCGGAAACCCTCCGTCTGGCAAACGGCAGCACAGTTACTCTTCCTGACGCACATCCCCTTGAATCGATGGCTTTGAGACTCGCATGTTCTTCTAGCCTCCACTGCCATACGAGGCCCCATCTCTGCTTTTTCACATCATATCATATATGAATCACATGACTAATAAAACATGAAAGCTTTTTGTAGAAGTAGATATTATATCACACAAAAGCCTCAAAATTTGATACTCCTATATATGCATAGTACTACCATCCATATAAGAATTTATATATACCAGTGTTGATAGAACCGGATCGGTTGGTTGAATCGGTTCAATTATCATATAAACCAGATGATTGAACCGGGAACTTGATCGAATTGAGCCGAAAACCTGGATTTAGATAATATTTTAACGTGAAACATATTTTTAAAAATAATAGTTTTTAATAAAATGATGGGAATCTGCTATTGAACTGGTCGGACCGTAAATCGGCAATGAATCCGGTTCATCCTCCGGTCCAGTTTTCTCACTAGAATTGCAAATCCTTATTATGCACGAATTCAATTGAACCCATTGACATTTTGCATGTGATCAAGTTAATTAGTACTAGACATATATATATATACACACAGAGAGAGATAAATTACAGAGTCACTTCAAAAGATGACAAGAAATTAATGGGGATAGGGCAAAAGAAAAAACCTGTTGCCAGAAGAAGCAACAGAAGAAGAAATGCAGCTGAAAATAAACGGATGAACCGTGCCATGAATTGACCAAATATATTGACGGAGTGGCAAATATATAGTTCTGCGATATTAATGCAAGGAAATCAAAACACTGGGAAGCCTTTATATAAGGGTTTGGAGTGAAGCATTTAGTCGACAAAAGGGTGGAACATACATGTGTTGTTAGTTGTTACTCAAAAGAGTTATGGAGAAAAAGAGAAAAAGAAGAGAGATCTCATCAGATATAATATTCCTTCGATCATTTGCGCTCATGACTTTGATCGATGCGATCAGCCCCCCACTATGTCCTGCCTATTGCTTTCCTTCTTTAATTTGGGGGGTTCTTTTTTTTTTTTTTCCAATTTTTAATACATTTCTCTCCTTTCTTCTAGACTCTAGTACCATTTTTTAAAAAAAAATTAATGAAGAAAAGGGTTATAAAGGACCAACAATTGCCAACAAAATAGTAGTGTTTTTTTTTTTTTGGCATTAAAATAGTTGTGTTTATAAAAAGGTGAGTGATAAAACCAAGCAATTTTTTTCAAGTGACTGCATGCCTTTTTTTTTTTTTAGATCCATTCCCAATCAAAAAGAAAGACTGAAAGATGCTGCTTCATTTATATATAGTTATTCAATGTGCATAAAATCTAAGGACAGCCTAGTATATAAGTGGTTTTAACAAAATAAACAAATGGTAATTATTTGATACATCAGCGGTGTAAATTTTGGACTTCATAAACGGGTCGTGGAATTGACACATGTCCATTTTTTTAATTAATTAAGTTTTAAATATTTCAATATAGTCCCTAAAGGACAAATGTCACCCTCTAGTACCCGCTTGTGTAGTCAACTAAACGGTGTATTCTATAATTTGTTAAATAAATAAGCTAAATTATATCAACAACAAAAAAAAAGCTTCAAAAGAACATTTTTGAAGTAGCTTTACATTTTCGGCCAAAAAAAAAAGTAACTTTACATAAATAGCACTGGATTTAGATATATAGGCCCATTATGTAATGAAGTTGTTGGGTGGGCATTTCTTGATAGGCCCAAATTCAGGTTAAAGTCCGATAAAAATCTATGGCCACTATAAAGAATTATTGAGTACATCAAGCCCATAACCCAATCAGATTTGCCAACTTTTTTAATCAAATTACTTAGTGCCCCAAATCACACCTAAATTCTGGCAATAAGACATCGATCGTGGCATATTTATACAACTATATCTATACTATATTGCAGAAGAAAAAAGCAAAGCAAAATACAATTATAGTACCCACAAACACATGCAAAAAGAAGGAATTAAAAAAAAAATGCTCTAGCTCTGCATGCCATGATTTACAAAATTAAAACACTCCCTCCAATAAAGTAACATTTTTTTTTGAAGGTGAGAGGAGCAAGAAAGGAGAAGGAAACACAGAGAATAATTTGGTAGAGAAGTTAATTCTTTTCTTGTTACATTGACAAGGCACAACGTGGTATTTAAAGAGATATACGTTCCTTCCTAACTCAACTGGTACAAGAAGTTAATTTCCATTCAGACTCTTGTAACTGAACGAGCCTGGCCTGTTCCGCCTTTTCTGGAATGAATTATTCCCATTCCTGGCAAAGGACGAGGGGATTATGAAGTTGGATGATAAAATATAAACTGAAACAGAAAAATGGACGAACAAATAGTTATTCACAGTTCTAGGAGATAAGGTAAAATACCCGTTGTATGGTGTGGTCTGCGAAAGTTGCAAAACCCTAGTTAAGATATTTTTTGGGGTTAGGTTTTGTGAGAGAAAGTGTGGATTATGTAGTGTATAATCAACTACAAAGAGAAATAACTGAATTAAAACAACTAAATGGAAAATTAAGAGACATAACTCAATTATAAGAGTCTGAATGGAAATTAACTTCTTGTAGCAGTTGAAGGTAGGATAGGTGAAGAGCACAACTATTGGTATCAAGTTCTTTAGCCAAAAACCAATTCCCGGGCCGAAATCCAATGAAAACGTCCAAAGGAAGTTCCATCGTGGCTTGCGATAAAGTTTCCAGTACTAAATTCTTGCAATTTTTGGACTCTGAGCGATTGAGAAAGCTTTCGAATAGTGTTTCAAGAACTTGTTTTTCTGCAAGTTGTTCAGCACCATATACAACGTTTGCCTTTGCCATTCTTCAACTTGGGTTCAACTTCAATTTGCCCTTTGCCTTGATCGATGGAGACTTCTTCACTCTCTATCGGTTCAGAATCGTCTTCCATTGACACTAGGAAAATTGCAACAAATTCTTTAAGGGTTTGAATCAGGGGCGGAGCTATGACCACTGAAATGGTAAAATCTTCCATTAGCCCTTATATTTTAAAGGAATTTTATGGAAAAATTGTAAATTGACCCCACCGAATTAATTGATTGGGGGTTAATTTGAAACATTTTGAGTAAAAGTTATACAAGTGATTACCTAATTTTAACAAATACTATACATGTTAAAATGATTTGTTTCCTTCTAATTTTTTCTTATATGAGAGTGAGAGAAAACATGATATAGAAATTCTATAAAATAATTATCCTAAACATACATTTTTACATTGTACTTACCCATTCAAAAGTAATAAGATAAACTAAAAATAATTTAGATGCCACTCTCAGCATAAACTTTTTTTTTGTTTGTTTTACCATAATTACTTAATAATTCTAAATTATATGTTGGATCAATTAATAAATATAATAAACCATTTTGTTAGGTTTACCACTTACTATTTTGTTATGTGTATTTATGTATTTGATATTATAAAATTTTTCTACTTTAGATGATAATATTTTATGGGTAATTATTTGATACACTGGCGGTGTAAATCTTGGACTCCAAAAGCGGGTTGTGGAGTTGACACATGTCCATTTTTTTAATTAATTAAGTTTTAAATATTTCAATCTAGTCCCTAAAGGACACATGTCACCCTTCAGTGCCCGCTTGTGTAGTCGGCTAAACTCCACTGACGGTGTATTGTATAATTTGCCATATTTTATTAATATATTGACCCCACTAAAATTAACTACAAAGAGAAATAACTAAATTAAAACAACTAAATAGAAATTAACTATTTATAAGAGTCTGAATGGAAATTAACTTCTTGTAGCAGTTGAGTTTGTATCACAATGAAGTAACATTAATAATTAATAACCTATATATTAAAAATAAGCATTACAGTTACACTATATATCTATACCCTACTACTATTAAAGTTATCCCCAAACTGTTGTATACTCAGTATTTGCCTCATATTTTTTTGACATTTATCCAAAATTGATTGGTTAGGAGAAAACCAATATATATTATTACATATATTTGGAATTCCAAATAATATTTATAAATAATATTTAAAACATTGAATTATAATTAAAGTAAAACTCCATTTACTTTTTTCGAGATGATGATTATTTGAATAGATATTAGAATTCTAACAATATTTTTTTTCATTTATCTTAATTGCTATTACATAAAATGAAATTTTACTTAAAATTGAAATTAATCAGTTTCAATCATAAACCGAAAAACCCGACGCGAATGCGCGGGGATAATATCTAGTATAATTAATTAATAACTATATTTATATGATCAAGAAAAGAATCGAGCATATTTTATAAGAATTAATTTTAAGCACGTAATTAAATTTTATATATTTGAACATTAGTAAAAAAAATATAAATAAATATCACGTTTGATCGTAATGATTGGCAATAAGGGACTGGATTGCACCAGATAAGTTGGTCATGGCAGCGACGATATCAGTAATTCCTTTCCTGTTAACTTCGTTTCGAGTTTCTTCAAGTTGGAGTCGACGCTGTTCCAGCTCCATTACTTCTTGGTGTCGTTTCTCTTTCTTTTCCTCGCAGCTTTTAAGGGTTTTCGCTATAACTGATGCACTTCGCATTATGCTCGTCCCTAT
Source organism: Corchorus capsularis (assembly GCA_001974805.1). Taxonomy (NCBI): domain Eukaryota; kingdom Viridiplantae; phylum Streptophyta; class Magnoliopsida; order Malvales; family Malvaceae; genus Corchorus; species Corchorus capsularis. Next base: position 36,503 of record AWWV01013651.1, on the reverse strand, counting down.
TTTCCGTACCCTTTTGCGTTTGGTCTCTGATCCCTGATTTTCACTTGACTCTGTCTCTGAAGAATCTGACTGATCTTCTACCAATAATAATATATATGTAACAAAAGAAAATATGATATAGTCAAGCAATATTGCTTTTGATCAATATCTTAAGATCACATTTTAAAGATTTAAACATATACATTATTATCATTAATATTAAAAATGAAAATGTATCAAATTACTAGGATTCAACGACTTAAACTCGTTAAATCTATGTTACTCGGATTCTTCGCTTTCCCTAATGTACTCGTGTTTAACATTCACCATTTCATGTGTACATATACAAATATCCAATTTGACATCCTATCTCAAGTCCACTTCACTATGTCATGTGTACATATGTAAATATCCGATCTGACATCTTATCCTGAGTCCATGTAATAGATTAATTAAAAAAAACAAAAATAAAGCTTACAGAAAGTGCAATTCCCTATTGTTTATAATGAAAAGTTAGAGAAAAATGAACCTTTGTGGTTTGGGTTAATGATCTTTGGGTGACTTCCTATTGATCTACAGACTACAAGGCTATGGCAGGGTTTCTTTTTCTCTTGAAGTGCCCAAAATCAGCTTACAATTATGAATGCAGGCCTAACACACTGGTTTGCATGATTGCTTTTAGTCTTTTTCGAATTTGGTTCGACTAATAATTCTTTTCTATGAAGGAAATTAATTAAATTACAAGGCGGGTAGTATAATATAAGAATCCAACGGTTAATAATTTATGCTCATATATAGACTATACAATTGAATGTAACTTATGAAAAAAAGAAATGGGGTCCCTAATAAATGAAAGCAGCAGAGATTTTCAAACCTGCAAGTTTGACTAAATACAATATATTATTTATATTTACTATAGTTTATAATAATATTATTATTATAATCGCTCAAAGACAAAATATGAAAAAGTTTCTCATTTGTGACTCTGACACATTACTACTACTATGCTATACTCCAAGCACTGCAAAAACAAACCCAACACCAAAAATTAAAATTATAAAAATAAAAATAAATTAGTAAACAGTACCTGAAAGGGTCACCGGAGCTTCAATTTCCGGCGCCTGTTGATCTCTCCGAACCCCTAGTTGCTCCGACGATTGAGAAACCGTCGGCAGCTGCTTTTGTTGCTGTTGTTGTTGCTGTTGCTGAATGCTACCAGCTGAAGTTTGTTGCTGTTGAGGTTGTTGTTGTTGTTGTTGTTCTTGCTGTTGGGTGTTGTATCTTCTTTGAAGAACATCGCTAAGGGCTTCGAAAACTTCGGGAGACATGTTTGTAGGCAAGTTATGAAGCTTACGTTCGTGTCTTTCCATGGACCAGTAAGAAGGCAAGTGTTGTTTTTGTTGTTGATCAGAGGATTCTTGTTGTTGTTGTTGGGGGAGTATTTGGGATTGATAGTGACGGATTTTTTTGTAGTCACGGAGGAGATTATCCCACTTGTCGTTGCATTGGTTTTGGCTACGGAAACAGCCGTGATCCCAGCAATAGTTTTCGACCCATTTCCATCTCAGTTCGCCTGGTTTCGAAGGTGAGCTCGTCGATGGCTTGGTGCGGCGTTCATCGTCTAGTTTCTTGGCTGTGATTAGGGTTAGAGTTTCTTGGATTGTCCAGTTCCCTTTGCGGTACTCACGGTTGCTGGTGGTTGTTGAGGTGGTGGCGGTGGCCGGGGTTTGGGTGGTTGCTTTGGTGGTGGTGATGTGCGGTGGTTGGTGGTGGTGGTGGTGGTGGTGGTGGTGAGTTGAAGGTAAAGGTGGTGGTGGATGGTTGGACATGGTTTCAGCATGTGTTGGGAGGAGGGTGAATGGGGTGGGGGGAATTTGTGTGAGTAGAGTTTTTGTGATTTTGTTGGTTTGTAAAAGAGGGGGCATTTTTATTTTTCTTTTGTTTTTTATTTTTTTCAAAAGGGTAAAGACCAAAGACTAAAAATGATGAGTAGTGACTTCATGAAAATTATTTACTATAAATTGAACAAAATATTAAAAAGATTATGGCTTGTCAAATTGAATTATGATAGGAGTACTAGTTATGTTCTCTTCTTTATTTATTTTATTTTATAAAAATCTTATCAATTGTTGGTCCTTTTGGTTTATCATATTATTAATTTCTAAACTTGGTTAGTAAAGTTAAGAAATTGATACTATATGTTTTTTTTAATGTCAGGGTGTAATCAGGCAAGAAAAGATGTTTAGGGAAAAAATTGTCCCTTTTATGCAAGTTCCATGAAGAATTTGGGCAAATTCAGTGAAAAATTTGGGCATTAAACCCTATTATGTGTAGATAAAGTAACTTGAATCCAAAAATATGATGATCCGGATCCTAATTGAAATGAGAAAACGGAGTTGTTAGATGAATGAGTACGAAAAGAAAAGCAGTAAATGGGGATGGGAGTCCAAAAGAGCACGGAGTAATAAGTATAGACAAGCAGCGAGTATCACGTGGCTAGATTACACCAAGCTTAGTACTGTACACCCTCAAGATCTTCTAAACTCAAAACCATCAAACTTCCTGTTTCCTTTCAAAGAATCTAAACTAATTTGGGTTTTGATTTTAATATTTATAGAGCTTGATATTACACCAAATTCTACCATCTTAATCTAGGGATAATGTTTGATTTTGAGATTTATAGAGTTGTTTTTGTTTATAAGATTTTATGTATGGTTACCATATTGACAACATGTCTAGTTAGTTGCTTGGATCTAATCCTGTTTCCCATGGAGGGGCAACAGATGGATTGTGTGGGAGCTTTCTTTAGCTTTCTTCCTTTGGCCCACACTTAAATTTATGGACCACCACCACCACCACCACCACCACCACCACCACCACCGTGGCCACCACCACCACAAACACTGCCAACGCCCCAGATTGTTGTGGGCTCCCTTCCCTGCCTTACACTCTGCCATCTCAAACTTTCATTCATTTTCTCTTTCTTTTCCTTTCCCCTCCATTTTCACTGGCCCTGAAAGATTGGAAAAGCTTTTCTCCCTTTGAAAAGTCCCATACACCAAAACCCATTACTTCACAAACATGAAATGAAAAGTTTGATCCATGCACATTACTATATACATATAGTGACAGGATAATGGGAGTGAATGTATGTATGGATGTCAAACTTCATTTTATCAACAAGGCTTTAATGCCATCCACAAAAGTTTGGCTGTTGGGATAATAATATCAGAAGACATAATTAAAGGATGTAATGTAAAACAAACTGCAATAGTATTAAAAGACATGAAGAGTACTGAGTATATACATAATAAAGTTAATGGTTCATTAACCCCTCCCATTGGCATAATTAAATTCCTTGAAGAGCAACACAAAAGCAACAAACAGGGATTTAAGAGTTGGTAAACCAAAATCTTCAATGCCAGATTGGTTGCAAAAAGTTGATATCCGGTGCCGGTTTTTACCATTTTTCATTCCCATGCAACTGAGATCATAGAATTGGCGATACCTGACTCCCCAAACGTTAATTTACTATCATATTCCAGAGTTTTCGATGCTCCTGGAATCGGCTGGGTCAAGCGGAAAGGCTTTGATTCAGCTTCACCGAGTTGAGCATGGCAAAATGACCACAACAGCTGCAAAATGACAAAAAGAAATGAGGAAGAAAGTATATGATAACCAATCAATTAGGGCAATCCTGAGGAGTGGCCACTAGTCCATCACTCTGCCCAAGGAAGCAATACACATTTTTGTCCCACATTTTCAACTAGAACCTAATGGTCCCTCCTCAATTTCCCAAAAAGTTATAACATGAAATATGCATTAAAATATATTGTATCACATAATAAACTAGTATACAGTTCAATCAAAGCAATATCTGAATGCTCTACATTACTTCTGATGTACAGGGTAAAATTTATCACTTTTGGGGAGTAAGAGGTCGAGGGGTAAACGGGACAGGAACCTGACGAAAGATTAGTTCAAATGATTCATTGATTCTTGTACTTCAGATGCCAAGGTTCTTTAGTTATGAGCCACAACATTTTGAATATTAGTTTGACACATTTTTTCTAATTTACCTACTTACAGCAAAAGCATCCAAAGGAAATATAGATGAATAAATAAATTCTATACTCGAGTGGGATAATCCATGGAAATAAAAAATTAAACATGTTACACTATAAACACCAACATAATATATTTAAGTAAAAATGAAACATATGCTCCAATATATATGCTTTACCTGTATTGGATCACTACGGAGAAAATTTCTCTGTACCCTACGACCATCAGGAAGACGTACTCCAACCCTACATAGGAGGTTCCTATCACCCTTAGGTTCTTCAGGCAGAGGTGGATATTCAGGTTTCTGCGTTGAACATGGTTCCTCCTTTTCAGTATTGGATAGAACTTTATCTTCTGAATGTGTCTTACTAGAGTCTTTCTCACTCTCCATTGAAGCTGCTGCTACTTCTTTAGGAGTCTCCTCAGCTTCCTTGGTTTCATCTGTCAACACTAAAGAGCAAACGAACTCAAATTACACACAATTCATGCAGATAAATCAATACATTTAAAAAAATAATAATAATAAGCATAAATGATAGGGATGGATTTTTCATTTTCCTTAAAAGCTATTCCTTCTTTTCAATATCCACTAAGCATCATATAAGGAATTAATGCATAAAGAACGTAATCTCTCTTTTCCCCTTAAAAGTTCCCGCAGAAGCTTTCCATCTACTCCTTCAGCTATCAACCTAAAGATATATCCACTTTCTTTCAATAATCTCAGTACTACATCTTACATTGAGCAAATTAGGCCAAAAAGAGTTTACACCATAGACTGGAATTTCATTCACCTATTTATTATTGTTCTCAACCATAAACTTTCAATTGGTGTAGGAAGAGAAATATATGATTACCCTTAATTTTTTGTGGTGGAGTAACTGAGCTTCCCCTTGGACGTTTATGAGATAGAGTAGCATGATAATCCCTTGGGCCACCATCCATGAATTGAACCAGATCCTACAGTATAAAATGCAAAGTATTTGGTGAATCACAGAAGCCATATGCTATAAATTGTCCTCAAATACTATAATACATTCTTTTATTAGCCTTCTTTTAAAATTATTTCGTCTTTTTAGGAGCTTATTTTCTTAAGGACTTGCAATTCACAATTTATGTTGCCAATATATACCTCCAGCAAAGTCTCGGGTTGAACCATTCCAGTCCAAGATCGCATTTTCTGGCCTGTAATTGGGTCAATAACGAGCACTACAGGTATAGAATCTAGTCTGTAATAGGTGCAAACTTTCCTGCCCTCACTTGAATCATCATACACCTATATCCATAGAACAGTATCAATCAGATGAAGTAAATAAACAAGATACAGATTCAAAAGAAATAATGATACAAAGATTTGCTAAGGATATATAAGGAAGTCAGTGCCTATGTGTGGCTCCTAACGTCATATAGTAGTTGTCTTTCATCAAAGCACTATTTTGATCTTTCAATCTACCTTTGCTCTAATAAAAATTGCAGTATGATATCAAATACCTTTTATTTAATAGAAAAACAAGTGAAAATACAAAACAATTGCCATTTTAACACAGTGACAACCAATCAGTATATCTCCTTAGTTCACAAAAACATAGTTTGACTAACAAGCCAAATCACAAAGAATCTTGTAGATTGGAGCACAATCAAATGGGGGAGAAAAGAAACTCAAGCTAAAATATGAATAGAATATGGTTTAAAAGATTGACAGGCTGTTGAGGGAGTGGAATACAGGAAAACAAGGCAAAGAAAACTAGAAAGCATCATACTGACCTGCCAGAAAATAAAATTGGTGCTGACAGTTTGAGAAACTGCTTCATTTCCCCATGTATCTCGATTAAGCTTCAAGAAAACATACAACATCACAATATTAGATTACATTTTAAGGCATTTGAAATCCAGGGAACAAAGTAAATACTTCCTATTAGAATTAACTAGAGCAGAAAAGATACCATATGTGAGCTAAACTCCTTGGTAGACTGCAAATTCACAAGGAGCCACTTGTCCTCAACAGATGCAGCAGATTTAGCCTGTATCATAGACACATAACTTATGGTTAGATAAGAGAAAGATAACTACTTTAGTCACTAATTTTTCTCAATATTCAGCTTGAACCATTCACAAAGATCAGAACTTCAAAAACATATAAATAGCTTTACATTCAAATAAAATCATGATCATTTATCAGGAGGTGGTAAGATCCAAGAGACGAGTTAGGATGCATCTTTTGCCAATGGTCATCAATCATCCTATACTTCTCATTATGAGCCAATAAAACTAAATGCTGCTTATTATATTCATTCTAAATAACAGCATATATGTACATCATACACAGTGTAAGAAATGTTAAGAAGACCAACATACCTTTTCAAATGGTCCATGAAACATCAGATGAAAAGGAGGTCGGTATAAAGTAGCAAGATTGTCCCGAGGTGTGTCTACTGAGGAAGAAGCACTTCCATCTGATTCCCACACCCCAGGGCGTTTCATTTCCTCATCAAAATTACGAAATGCAATTAAAGAACCTGCCTGTTGAGGAGGAAATCCCATCCTTGATGCTCTACATGAAAATTAGAAATTAAGATCTTATAACATCATCAAGATTTAAATTTTATTTTTGGACCCCTCAAGATTTAAAATTAAGATCTTATACATTATACCTATATATATAATGCTACTGCAACCAGCAGACTACTAAGATTTAAAATTAAAAGACAGAAAGAGGGAACATACCCATATAGGATGGCATCATCATACAGCGTCTCTCTTACTACAGGTAAAGGAGGTCGTACTTCATCTCCAACGATGGATCCAACATTATCATTTGCAGGCTCCTTAAAATCACTAAACAGTATAAGAAGCCAATGACAAAACTACATCAGCAAATAATTTTAAAAACAATTAGGTGATGATTATAGTGAAATTTAATGCAAGTCTCCAACCTAGCATTGTGTTCAAAATCCGCATTTTCCACTGCTGGAGACTCTGAGGCCGATCCAATAGCACCAGTTTCATTACCCACAAAAAACAGCTGAAGAGCATCATCCAGCTTCCAACTTGTAGCCTGTTCTCCACAAAAAGATTTAACCATTAAATTCCATTCAATATATAACCAATAACCAATAATTGACATCCTAAAGTAAGAAACAAGAAGAAAGGATTCCCAGTAACTCGACATACAAGAGTTCACCTCAACATTACCAATTAAATCCAAAACCCATTAACAACATAAGATCAAACGACTCAATCATAATTACCTCTAAAGATTAATCAGTCAAATTCATAGAACACCGACATTCAGTTTAAAACCCCAAAATCAAAAACAGCATAAAACTCATTAAACAAACTAAAAGAAAGAAGAAAAAGTCCCAAACTTTAACCTTATGGAAACCTTGAAAAACAGTGAAAAAGATTCAAACTTTATGAATATAAATGCAAAGATACAGAGTGAGAAAAGATGGGTACTTGTAAAAACTGCGTGGCGGTCTCAGCAGTTTGACCAACGGCGATCTCGAGAAAGGAGGAGACCATGCTCTGCTTATCACTCGCAGACAATACTCCCTCCATTGCCACTTTCTCCTCTTTATTCAATGGCTAGAAATTTCCCCCAAATCCCCTAAATCCGATATAAATTCAGCTGAATTTCGCTGTTGATTTTTAAGACAAAGAGGAAGAAACAGAGTTTGTCAGCAAACCTTAACCTTTTAGGGTTCCATTCTGGGAGATTTATAGATTTACACTCCAAACACACAGAGACCTGTACGGAGAAGGAAAACCAAAGGCCAAAGCCAAAGGGCCTCTTTTTAATAATTTTTTATTTACTTTTTCCTTTTTTATTCTGGGTCGGTGTTTTTACATATAATGACAATTTTATCCTTCTCAGGTGGGGAATGTAGAACAACTGAACGAATAACGTGACATTATTAATTGAAGGGTATTACGTGAACTCAGCGTCAGACAATAACTTGGAGCAAAATCAACAAATTGGCAATCTTTTACCGCGATTCGGTGAACTCTAATATCCAGAAAGAAATAAATATCTTTTTATTATTGGGCTTTGCTACTAAACCCAATCCAATTCCCCATCAAGACTTTATTAGCTTTTTATTTTAATCAATAAAGCCCAATCCAAACAAGGGTTTTTTTTTAGGGTCATTTCTTACAAAAATTGTTTAATTGCCTCTCTAATTTTCCCTCACCCCATTAACTTTTTTTTTGTATAAAACCAAATAAAACTTTTGATTTTTTTTCCAACCAAATTAAAAGTGAAGTGTTAAATTTCTTTACATATATGAAACTTTAATATGACACAATCATCCTAAAACAAATTAGTAAATTGTTTTACCTATGTTAGAGTAAGATATGATTAGGATGTCTAATCTCATGTGATCGACACTTTATGTCTTTCTCTGTACCAATTGAAATTTACAAAATTTTAATGGTTTATAACATTTCAAACTTTTCATTTAATAGATGGCAAACAAAAAAAAATCATTTAATTCACCATTCTTACTTAAATACCACTATCAAACATGTTACTACTTCCACCTAGTGTAAACCTCGTGTATTTATATATGTTCTATGAATAATCTTGTTCTAATCTATCTAAAGCTTAAATTCAATTTCAATAGTAGTATTTTATATAAGTGAAAAAAGTATCGAATCACCAATTCTCCCATTGCTCCGGTGATTAGGTATATACATTTAGTCTTAGACTTAAAGGGTAAGGGTTCAATTCCTGATACACAAATCATTAAAACAATATAGTACCTAAAAAAAGAAAAATGTATCGAATCACTTGTACTAACTAGTAATAATTGGTAGGTAGTTGATTAGTACTTCAAAATCGACAATTAGATTAAATTAACAACATTTTTTAGAGGTTGATATAGGCATTCTTAAAATGAATTTTGAAAAAAGAAAAATAATTCCAATTTTAATGGGATTCATGAATTTAAGTCAATTATCACACATGATTTATTTGTTGGTTAATCAAGATTAAAATCTTAAAATCCCCTCAAGAAAGGATTTTTTTTACTAGTACTGATTTTCCTTCCCTTTTTTTGGGGATCTTTTTATCTTGGTTTCGTACTTTACCAAACAAAAGAGGTGCGACTTGGCAGCAAGACCAAGACCCGCGCTTTCTCTTCAGTCATTCCCCTGACCTTATATTTACTTTTTTTGTTTCTAAATTTTCGTTTGGATTCGTCAAACAAAAAAGTACAGATGGCCACTTCAGCGCTCTTCTTTTATCTTTGATTCACTTGTTCATCTCTCTCTCATTCATAAAAAGTTAGGTCTTCTTTCGTCAATTTATTATTCTCCCTCCTTCCTTCCTTCTCTTCTACCTCTCTGCTCGTTCTTCTTACTTCAAACAATTTTTTTTATTTGAAAATGATGAAAATATTTTAAATTAAAAGGGGCGGAAAATTCAAAAAAAAAAAAAAATGAAGCGCGTTTTCGATGAAATCTCTGATGAAGAATGGGAGAACCACACATTCAAGCCTTCTCGTGTTCTAAAGAAAAACCCTAACCCTCCTGCAATTGAGTCTTTCGCTTTCAATTCTCGGACGCCGCCGGCTGATTTATCCGACCAGAGCAGCGACGATTGTGTCGAAATCGAACAATTGGAGGATGACGACTCCGACGGCGACTTAAAGTTGGAAGACGATGACGTTCTGCCCGAGAAGGCTGCTCCGGTTAATCGTGCCCGTCGATTCGTGGTTGATGACGATGAGGATGAGGATGAGGATGTTGAGGAGGGAGAGGATGAAATTGGTCATGAGGTGTATGAAATTGAGTCGAGTGAAGAGGAGGAGGGATTGCAAGAGGAGGAGGATGACGTGGTAGGGAAAGCGTTGCAGAAGTGCGCGAAAATATCGGCGGAGCTTCGGAAGGAGCTGTACGGGAGTTCCGGTGCTTCTTGTGAACGATACTCCGAAGTTGAAACTTCTTCTGTGAGAATCGTTACGCAGGTAAATTTATTTATTTTGAAGTTGAAAATAATTGAGGCAGGAAAGGCAGTGATCACTTGAATTCTTGTAAAATTTCCAATTTAAAGAAGAGCTGCATGAAAATGCAATACAGTAAGTTTAGGTGAACTTAAGATGTAGCTTAACAAAAATCACCACAGATAGTCGCAAATTGGTGTTGCTTGAAATTTCATTTTAGGGGAGCCAGTTAATTTGAGATGCTACATGATGGGCAGTGGGGAATGTATGAATGCATTTTCATTTCACTGATATTTTGTTTTCAAGCGGTCTTATGTTTAAAGGGAGAGATGTCTTACTCTTGCAGAATGATATTGATGAGGCATGTGGGGCAGAGGAATCAGATTTTCAGCCGGTTCTCAAGCCGTACCAGCTGGTTGGTGTAAACTTTCTTCTTCTGTTGCATCGTAAGGGTATTGGAGGAGGTAATTGTTATAATCTTTTGACACCAGTGGTCTGTTATTTATGGACTATATGCATGCTTGTGTGTATATAGATATAGGTTTATGTTAATGATGTGGTAGTTAGTACTAAATAAGAAATGGTTAATGTTTGCTGGGGATCTGGTATGTTAATGAGCTCATACGTTTGAAGCATTAATAGAAGAATCTGGGAAGCAAGAGCAATAACAGACTATTAATGAGCTCTCTCTTAGGTGGTTTTGTTCTTGTTGGTCTGGTTCTCATGTATAGTTAGATTGAGTGTTTAAATATTAAGGTAGAGAAAATTAAAGAAAAAAAAAAAAAAACCTTCAGAACTATGGATGGTGTTATCAATTCTTGTTTTGAAAAAGCATTGCCTTCCTCAATCCTTTTTTTTTTTAATGTTTCAGTAAGAATGAAAAGATAAGAACGTTGACTGATCCTAGGTTACCTGAATTTGATGGTATTAAGATTTTATGCACTAACTTTGAGGGGATGATGTTGAACTTGTTCAGATTAAGAAAGCGCATGAAGAAGATCTATTACTTTCATTTTTATGCTTGTCTCAACTATGTTTCCAATTTGATAAAAGAAGTTCTCGACAACAACTTGGCAGGGTTGGATTTTATAAAATTTTGTATGATCTAGATTCTAGTCTGATCTGCTCTGCATTTTTCCTTGCGTTATGGGGATGCTACATGTATCTCAATAGATCTTGTCACTGCAGCCTATATTAAATGTTGATGGCTCTATGCTTGTCTATGTTTTAGATCATTGGTATAATTTGGAAAGATTTAACTGTATTTTTTTTTTTTTTTGGCAAATGCACAGCTATATTGGCAGATGAGATGGGTCTTGGGAAAACCATTCAGGTAACTCAACTCTAATCTGCTCTCTTGATAATTGTGTCTCATGCCATTTTTATAAGACTAAGTTGCGTTTCTCTACAGGCTATTACTTATCTAACTTTGCTGAAACATCTAAAAAATGATCCTGGTCCCCATTTAATAGTTTGTCCTGCCTCACTTTTGGAAAACTGGGAAAGAGAACTTAAGAAGTGGTGCCCATCATTTTCGGTACTTCAGTATCATGGTGCTGCCCGGGCAGCTTACTCAAAGGAATTGAGCTATTTGTCCAAAGCTGGATTACCTCCTCCATTTAATGTTATCCTTGTGTGTTATTCACTTTTTGAAAGACACAGGTATACTCTGTTGTTAACTGGGTTTTATGTGTATTCTGTTCTGTTTGTTTCTCTTTGTGTGTGTGTATGTGTGTGTATGTGCGGCATTTTAATTGGTGGTTTCTGCAGTATGCAGCAGAAGGATGATCGTAAAATTCTGAAACGTTGGCGTTGGAGCTGTGTGCTAATGGATGAGGCCCATGCTTTGAAGGATAAGAACAGCTATAGGTGGAAAAATTTAATGTCAGTTGCTCGAAATGCAAACCAGCGTCTTATGCTAACAGGCACACCACTGCAAAATGATTTACATGTACGGCTACCATTTTCTTCCTTTCCTGAAAATAATCCTAGATTCAGAAAATATCTAAGTTAATAATTGTGTTTCTTAAGCTTATGATATGGTTCACAGTAATTAAGAAAAGCTAAATATAGTGCTGAAGCATGACATTCCATCAATTTAATCTTGATGAAACTTTTTCGGATATAACAGAAATTTTTTAAGGGAAAAAAGAGGATAAATTTAGTTCTCCATGCTTAGTGTGCAATATGAGAACTGTATCTAAACTCAATGAATCATGCATTAAATTTTTATTTTGAAACAGTCTTTTGTACCTTAATATTCGTATATATCTTTCCTGTCAATGGAATGTTAATATTGTTAAGAAATACCTGTCCCATGATTGTAAAAGCTTCTGGTAAGATTTTTGTGTCAAGATGAAATCCTGTTGGTATCAAAAAGCATTAATATACTTGCTAAAATGCTTCTGAAGCACCTTTCATGTTATATTGTTGTTGAATAAATAGTTTTTTGTTACAGGAGCTGTGGTCCTTGTTAGAGTTCATGATGCCTGATCTTTTTGCCACCGAGGACGTGGACTTGAAGAAGCTTTTAAATGCAGAAGATAGGGAGTTAATTGGACGGATGAAGTCCATGTTGGGACCATTCATCTTGAGGCGTTTGAAATCAGATGTGATGCAGCAACTTGCCCCAAAGATACAACGGGTACATGCTTTTTTACTCTTAGGTTATTAGGTTATCAATGAGATACTAAGTTTTGCTTTCTTCAGAGACTTTGATTTGAAAATTCCTTTCTATGACCAACTGCTTCAGTATTCTGGTAGATTTAAGATATCACTTTTGCAGGTTGAGTATGTAACTATGGAAAAGAAACAAGACGATGCTTATAAGGAAGCCATAGAGGAGTATCGTACATTTTCAAGAGCACGCATTGCTAAGCTTTCGGAGTCAGACTTGAATAATGTTGTTGGGATTCTTCCTAAGCATCAGATCTCAAACTATTTTATTCAGTTTCGCAAGGTACTCTCTAATATCCTTTTTTCCTGTTGCCATGCTATTGATTTGAAGAAGCAGGCCCTGGTGCTCAAATCTAATTTCTTTGTTCTTAAACTTATCCAGATTGCAAATCATCCATTATTAGTGAGGCGGATTTATAATGATGAAGATGTTGTTCGCTTTGCTAAAAGGTTACATTCAATGGGTGTTTACCAATGTACCTTGGACAGAGTAATTAAGGAACTAAAGACCTACAATGACTTCTCTGTTCATCGGGTAATTCTTTCAATTAAGAGTTGTCTTCTGTTTTCAATCTTTTCACAATTGTAGACGATTACCATTTGTTAAATTTGCTTGATTACTCTCGAGTTTATTTATTCCTTAATTATTTTTGTAGAAACTAGAGCCCTTCAACTATTGGATCAACTAAATTTTTTATCACTTATGAAGACATTAGCTGGGACATAGAATTGGTGTCCATGCATTTTAGTTTCTTTGTGATCTAGTATTAAAACATTTTATATTTTGTTATTATTGCCTGTGGTATCATATTTTTGGGCTGAACCTTTTTGTAGACATTGCTGTCAAATCTTCTTCTTTGTGTAATGACTAGAGTATAACTTTATGGTGGGAATGCATTTTGCAGTTATGAATATAATTGTGACCAAAATCGTGAATTCATTCTGTTTGTTTTGGCGATCATATATTTGTTTAAAACATCTTTCTTGCAGCTTTTACTTCGTTATGGGATTACTGGTGGTAAAGGAACTCTTTCTGATGAACACGTTATGCTTTCAGCTAAATGCCAGGTATTTTAAATTTTCTTTCTCTCTCTTGATCCTAAATGTAAGTCATCAGTTACATCCAAGTGTTCTCATCCTTGTTGCAGGCATTAGCAGAGCTTCTCCCTTCTCTCAAGAAAAGTGGGCATCGAGTCCTGATTTTTAGCCAGTGGACATCAATGCTTGATATCTTAGAGTGGACTTTAGATGTGATTGGGGTTACATATAGACGGCTTGATGGAAGGTGTTGCTCTATGTTTTTTTTATTTTTTAGATTTCTCTTGGTCATTTTTATGGGGGAAAAGGGGGGAGGGGGGATAACTTATGGTGTTTGCTTTTCCACTCGTATACAAAGCAATGTTTTCAGCTTTCATGTTAAGTTCTCTGTTTTATCAGCTAAGCATTAAATATATCTTAATTTGCAGTACTCAGGTGACTGATAGGCAGACTATAGTAGATGATTTCAACAACGACACTTCAATATTTGCATGCTTGTTGTCCACTAGAGCTGGAGGACAGGGTTTGAACTTGACTGGAGCTGATACTGTAGTTATTCATGATATGGATTTTAATCCGCAGATTGATAGACAGGCTGAAGATCGCTGCCATCGAATTGGCCAAACAAAGCCTGTTACCATATACAGGTCCTTGAAAGCAACATTCCTTTAACCTCTTCCTATTTCTTATTCTCCTTCTCTTCTCCCTTCATCTCATTTATAAGTTCTAGTTGCAAAATTTCAGAGTTTACTGAATATGGTCAAATTATTTTCAGGCTGGTTACTAAAGGTACAGTTGATGAGAATGTTTATGAGATTGCAAAAAGGAAGTTGACTCTGGATGCTGCAGTGCTAGAGTCTGGAATGGATGTAGATAAGGAAGGTGAAATGGCCGAGAAGACAATGGGACAGATACTGTCATCCCTACTGATGAGCTAGAACAACTAGAGTATGTCATAGATTTTTCCTTTTTACATTTCTTATTTTTGCTGATTCTTTATATGTAATGCCCATTGTTGTATCAGTTAGTCTTTTGCAGTGAAAAATATCTTTGATCTATTAGTTAGAGCCATTTGTAGGAACATTAACCTTGTTTAAGATTTCTAGGGCATATCATACATGGGTTTTAATTACCCTTTATCGATGTAGCTGAATATCAATGAGAAAATGATTAGAAAAGAGGTAGGCGTTTTAGTGCTATAAAAGTATAAAAGGCCCATATCCTGAATCTTTTAGACCAAGTAAAGAGTCTGGATATCATCATCTTAGAACTCGTGAAAGCGAATTTAGAATTCAGTTTTCATTGTAGCGGTAGGTAGCTTCAATGTTTGAAAAGTTTGTAGTCGGTAGTTGGCAGGTTGGGAGATTTTTGGTAAGCAATCAAGTTGCAAGTCTAGAGGAGTAACAAGTTGCCAATAGTTTGAACTTTTGATGTTAGGGTTTTCCCTTTAATCTTGTTTGGATGCAGCGAACGGTTGAGGGAAAACGAGTTACAAGGACACTGAGAGAATAATTAGTTGGATTTATGTTTCAAGCTAATATCAGTTGGCTTTATCTTCTGATTTTCTGTTTCTTTATGAATAACCAAATCGACAAAGACTAGAGTTGTTTTAGGAGAAATCTAAGTTATTTTTCCAAGCTACGATGAAAATTAAAAAGGAATTTGGAGTGATGGCTTAGAAGAAACAATCCGCCTCCGGTCAATCATCCATCGGCTTCTTCTGGTTTTATGTTCAAGTTTGGATGGTCTCTCTCCCAGGCCAGGAAGAGATTCGTTTAACCTTTCCTTTTTGGTGTTTGTCTAATTTGGGTTGTATGTCTATGTCTCCAATCCATTTCTTTGTCTCTTATTCTGATTAGGATGGATTGTTCTTTCTGGACCTGGTGGCCTAAAAATATTGTGAAGTCTTGAATTCACATGTGAAGGAAACATAAGATTTCAAATAGTATTAATGTCCAAATTAGGTATAAATTTTTTCAAACTTGCTCAATTTGAGTCTAAACCTTTAACAGGATCAAATTGGGTCTAAATGTTAGCAAATTGTACCAAATTGGGTCTACTTTGGATGGAAATTTGGAATTGTCGTAACGGCGTGTGCATTTCACTGCCACAACCCAGTCTAAAATATGCCTAATTTTGTGCAATTTGCTAATGTTTAGGTTCAATTTGATCATATTTAAAGGTTTAGGTTCAAATTGAACAAGTTTAGAAAGATTTAGCCCAATTTGGACATTAATCCTATAGCCTATCATCTGTTACAGTAGTTGTATATAAACCATCAATTTTTAAAACCAAGGTACACAATGAAAGAACATACCACGTGAATTTTCAATTCATAAAGTGCATCTAAATTGTGTTATAGGCGTATAATAATAAATGTAAAAAAGAAAAAACAGTACTAGAAAGTAGTACCAAGGTTGGGACATAGGTAGGGTTTGGGGGCAGGGGAAGGGGAATAATAATAAAGAGATTAGAGATAGATATAGAGGCATGTGGAGGGTGGGAGGCGGAGGGAGTGGGGGGCACCCTACAATAAAACAAGTGCGGCTGCCCCCACCAGATTAGCGGTTGCAATCTCCATGGACATGGACCGTACTACTACCATATCTAATTTGGTAGCTATGTCATGTCTCCTCTTTTGTTTCGTTTCTTTTCTTTTCTACTCATGTGATACCCTTTACCAACATGTGATATACCTTCACTTTATGTACATAACATTTGTTTAATTAAATTTAAAATTATACAACTAAATAAAAAACCATTTCCAAATACCAAAAATATATCATTAAAATATATATATTTATATGGTTTGCTTTGGTCTATTCTAAGTTTATATATACCTAAATTAAGGAGACACCCAAACCCTAGATCGCTAGATATTAAGTAAACCTTGAAATTTTAGGTTTCCCATCTCATTTCTAATCTTAGGGCTCCTTTGGTTGAGTGGTAGCTTCTTGACTGTGGAGCTTTAAACGGCTTTAAACCACTGATGATAAATCCACTAGTGAATAAAAGTTGACTTTTTGGTGGTTTTGTGTGTCCACAAGGGACTACCGACTGATAAGTCATTTTGTATCTAAGCAACCTACGTTGCGATGAGAAGCCATTTATAGGCTAAAATTGCAAACGACCGCCGGAAGCCTTAATTATATATCTAGAAGAGGTATTGATGAAATAGTACTTTTTATTGTATCATCACATGTATAATATTGTGAGAATTTTTCAAGTAAATAAACAAAAATAGATAGGACTCTATATGCTTGAGAAAATGGTCCATACAATACCATAATCTTTTAAAATTTCAATGGTCCATACTCATAGTGGTCGCATGCAATTGCAGCATGAGTTGAAAATTGAAAGTCCATCGATATCAAAGATATATAAGCTTCTTTAGTGTATATACATATGACTAATTACGAAAAAACTTTTATAACTAATACTATGTGTGGACAATCAAGGAAGAATTAAAACCCATGGGGAAAACATTGCAAGAAAAAGGAAAAAAAAGTTAGTTGGCATGTCATGGAGCTAAATGATCATAATTTCCATTTCTAAGATATTTCTTGCATCATCTATCTATATCATCTAAACGACAATCTTTCCTTCTCTTTCGTAAATTAGAGAATCTTTTGGTAATGGTTTTGATGAGGAAATTTGGGTGCCCGTGAGTGAGTCCTCTCTTTTCTCACATACAAAAAGGAAAGAGAGAAGGGTTTCTTTGTTATGGTAAATTTTGTGTAATCTTAAAAGAATAATAATGGCACGAAACGAAGGAAACTCGACGACCCTTTTTCCTTTCCCTTTTTCAAAAACGAAAACACTAATTTCTTACTGCCAGTGCTTGTCAAAAAATGTCTCTACTTTAGTGCTTGAATCCAAGAGAAATATGCAAAAATTTTGGACCCCATAGCTGAAAGGGGTGACCCGACACCAAGTGTCCTTCCAATGTCACCATCGCCTCACATGCATCAAAACCAGGCAAATCACATGTTTCTGTGTTTTTTTTCCCTATCTCTCTTTCGTCCTGCATTCCTGTATTTATTCTTTTCTTTATATATCTACAAATTCATGAATTGCAATGCATGTCCAAATTCATTATTAAAAAGTTTAAGCGAATCAAGTTTCAGAAAGGGCTTACAATAATATTTACAGATGATCCATCAACCAGAACTGTTGACACGATTCAAAACCCAAACCTTTAGGTCCAAAGACTTGCCAATTCAAGTAGCTCAATTGCCCAAATTCATATATTTGCTTATTGCCCATTTCACAATTTTCAAAACAATGACAAATTCCATTACCCATTTCCCTCTTCTTTTGAAATACAATGTGAGAAAACGCCACAAGGAAAATGACCAAATTTACTTTAACTGCTTTACTTTGCTCTTTTTTTTTTTTTTTGCAAGCTTTCAAACTATATTGATAATGCTGACAGTGAAAGGGTATCCAACAAAAACAATATATACCCAAAGTTCAGAAATTGGCAAAACGAAAAATAGTGTGCTCCGCCGTTCTTCAAAAGAACTCCTGATGATTTATGTAATATATGTTTTAAAAAATTGCAGATGAAATTTGTACTTTCATCACTCTGACAGTAGAAACTCTCGAAAAGAGTCAAATATAACAGGTTTACTTTTATATGCTTCCAATTTCAAGTTCCAATATTAGATGATTTTGTCATACGAAAGTCAATTGAGTCTCTTCCTTTTGTTTCCACTCCAACTAATGACGACTCTTTCATATGGGTAATTCTCTAAAGAATATTTAATTATATAATTGGAAGGGTTTGATTTCTTGTGTGATGTCCAATTCATTTAATTTAAATGTAATTGCTTAAGAATAAGAACAACAATATCCACATCAACAACCATAACCAGATAATAATTTTTTGTGCATATATGATTTTTGTATAGAATTATATTTGATCATCATGTTCAGTCATATACGGCAAGATCTAGGATTCCAACCTCAACGGTACGTGTTATAATAATTTTTTGTGCGCATACATGATTTTTGTACTGTTTATTTATCAGGTATTTGGCCTGGTGGTAGAGTACTGGACTCTTAGTTCCAGCCTACCTAGATCATGGGGTCTTAGGTTCAACTCTCACAGAATGTGAGTTTATTTGTAATTTGCTTATTTATGTATTTGGTAGGTAGGTAGTTTATTTATGGATATATAGAGATTTATTTGAATTGTAATGAGATTTCATTGGGTTTATTTGTTGGCTCATAAATTAGCGTTTCAGTAATGTAGCTAATCATGTAGCGGTGTACGGGTCTTACTGTACGTTTGTAATCCCAAACCAAGAAATAAAAATGATTCTTTCCTAAAAAAATTTTTTTATCTTACTTAAGAGTTGGATTCCCTGCAAGGTCTAGGTCTAGGATTCGAACCTCAACTTTGGCATTATTAGTCAAAAGTGCTAACAATTCTAATTAATGTATTTGACTTTTTTTTTGAAAAATAATTAATGTATTTTATTTTGTTGAAGCAAATGTTGGTGAAATCATATGCCATGTGGCTACTAATTTGTTATGTACATGATATTTGTAGCAAATTGATGTAGTGATATGTAGAAGCTTCTAGTGAAACGAAAAATCACTTTATAATTTACTTGAAATATGAATTGACTCATGTTTTTGTTATCATCTTATTGTAAGCAAAGAAATAAATGAAAATTGGATGGGAACTTGTAAAAAATGAGGTAATGCCCAAGAACGTGAAGCACACAAATAAGACAATTTTGGAAGAAAGACATTAGCATCAAATATATGGACAAAAGGATAAAAATTTTGTTTGGACTATGAGAAAAATTGATTGCAACAACATGCAATGTGGTACATGCATAGCTTAATTCATTCTCTACCACAAAGCCCACACCAATTTATCGGTTTCAAGGGCCCACTATCTATTTTTCTTTCCTATACAGCTATACTTAGCTTCTTCTTTTTTTCTTTTTTTTTCCCAATACAAATTCAATTTTTTTCTGATTAAAATCATATATATTCCAAAATTTGGAACTTCATTTTTTCTTTTTACAAAAGAGAGACTTCAGCACTTACTAAGTTTTAACATTAATTAATTCTTTTAATGAGCTTAATAAGTTAATTAGACAACTTAATTTGTTTAATTAATTGTACTGAGTTGAATATGATACACTAATTAATCATGTATTTGCTTGCTTCTTCTATAAGAATTATTGCTATCTGAATTATCCTTGAAATACAGTGACCAAATTAAATTAAACCTACTATTAATTTTATGTACAAGACTCTCATTGAGTGCCACTTGGCATTTGGTTTCTTTGACAAGTGTCAATAGTTAATTTTTTAAATGTTTTGTTTATTATATTTGTATTCATTTAGTTTGGAGAAATTAAAATACATTCATCCCCTTTCCTATATAAAATAAATTAGCAAATAATTATAAATTATTTTATTATGAATATACATGTATGTTGTGTATGTCCATGAATCTAATTAAACCATGGATAAGATTGATGACTTGGTTCATTCATACACATATACCTATATGTTAAGTTCTTCCTCTTATATTTATGGTGATGTATCTATATGCCTATAAATATGCCACTTACTTAATTTGTTATGGAATAAAATGAATGAGAACAATTTCTCTCATTCTTCATATTTTTTTCTTCTCCATATTCTATTGTCTCTCTATTCTCTTGTCTTTTACATACTTCAATTTTACTCTATTGTTTTGTTTTGTTATCATTTCACAACAAAATTTAATTTGATTTCTAAACTGAATTTTCTTAAAAGAATTTATAAAATAAAACAGCCGCACGCGAAGCGCGGCCGAAAAGTTCTACTTAGTATGAATTTTGCTAAAAAAATCAAAATTTTAAGGTTTTAGTCTTTAGAGAAGTGGGGAGGTCATAGAAATTGAATTTTCCTTAAACGAAAGTAGGTAATCTATAATGCATGGCGTGAGAAATTGAACTTTCAAGTATTATAAAGAAAGACCGAAGGCGTGCCACACTCCATAACCTTAATTATCAAGTAACTTTTGAAAATCAAAGGGGCACGAATCAGATTTAATTTGACTCATTTTGATTAAAAATATTAAAAGGAAAAACCCATTTTTTATTCATGCAAAAGTTGGAGAAAATCAAAAGAAATTTGAATACATAATGAATCATAGGAAAATTATACAATACGAAATTTAGGAGACTAAAATATGTAACGCACACATGCGGGGGATTAAGATCAGTAGAAATGTGTTATTCAAGGAATATATTTTAGTTTTAAGTACAAACTTAATTAAAAAATATAAGGTATGTGTAAACTCTTAATCTGCTTGTGAAATCTAAATTTTTATACATTAACCGTGTATTTTATAATCACGATAATCTTTCGACCTTATTGGACTTGTCAAAAGGTTTTTGGTGATGCAAACAAATTTCAATTTCCATGAAAAAACAAAATTTAATTTCTATTTTTTTTCTAATTAATTAATGGTATTATTAAAATAATAAATTGGGTTCTATTACCAAAAAAAGAATTGGGTTTTATTAGATAATCATAGATATATGGCCAAAAAAAAATCATAGATAACACGATTTGGGCCAAGCCTTATATGAACAGATCAAAATGCCTAATCTAAGTCCTACAGAAATTTCATGTTATATATGTCTATGCACAAAATTTGCCCGAAGGAGAGTTTGCTCAAATTATTTAGATTGAATTACATATATAGATTACCATATATCATAATAAGGAATAATTAAGGATAACTTAGCTTAAGCTTGCATATCTATATCACCATGACGTTTTAGATACACATTAAAAAAGTGTCTGAATACTGAATAGCCAAGAAGAAATGCTTAACAAGGCTCTTCTTTAGGAAGTGAAAAAAAAAAGTTTCATGGAGTATATTATAACTTATTTATATTTATGTATAAATAATTAAATAAAAATTAAATAATGGACCTAAATGACTTCATAAGAGACGGATTTAGTCAAACTAAGTACTGTTAGACAAGGTATGCTAAGAATTAATTAACCTAATCCAACCCCACTCGACTTGATCTACGAACACCTATATATAATAATATACCCTCTTGTTTAGATGAACAAAAAACTTGAATATGAATTAAAAAATTAAGAACTACTAAGAAGTAAAAGCTGGATCATGCTTTAGAATAATGTTAGAGGAACTCCATATATTTTGCCATTGAAATATTAATTAAGGCTTGGAATGTTGAGCTCCCTGTTTTGAGAGATTAATAAAAGTAAAGAAATTAAGTTTAACTAATTTACACCAAATTTGGCTTCTTCTGGTATATATATATAGTTGAATATAAAAGAAAGCAGCCGAGTCCTGACCGAAGAGGCTGTGATGATAAGGCGGCAGCGGCACCCCTTTTGACTATAATATAAACTTTTATGTCATACTCATTTACTTATTATTATTATATTATATATATATATATATATATATAATATAGTATAAGAAAAGTCACATGTTTTTCCTATATCAATTACTGACAATTACTTGCCATGAAATGATGAAATTAAATCGAATCCTTTTGTTTTTTTTTCTTTCTTTTTTGTAATACACTTAACGAATGTTGTATAAAATATTAAGACCTTAATTACTTTAATTAATAACCTATGTGTCTATATATGATAATAATAATCACTAGCATATATATATATATATTTATAATATTTATATATATATGTTGAAGCTTAACATGTATATGTGCTTGAATACAAGAAAACAGAGTGGAAAGTTCCAAAATAGAACATCACTTTGATGAATATGGCATGGAACCAAGATATATATGTTGTATATGAATGTTTAATTTAATCATCTAAATGATTCGCCCAATTTTGAGAAATTGGATTTTTTTTGCAAGTCTATGATTAAAGGTTTTCAGCTCCGAATGTAGCTCCAATGTAGTAAAAAAAAAATAAAGGAATATATTACATTCAATTTTTCTTTCATTCTTATTAATTATAAGGAAATTTCCATCATATATAGACATATATTGATCCTAATCAAACTTCAATTGTTTAAAGCATTATGTTATATAGTATATATTATATATTTATATATATTATTTGCTAGTATAATTAAGTAGTAATTGTTTATAATTAATATGGGGAGAGATGAAGGGAAAATATTATAGTAGTATATAATATATATTATTATAATAATAATAACATAGGAGAAGGAATAAGGGGAGAAAAGGGACAAGGGAAAGGGGGAGAAAAGAAGATTGTCTTTTATGGTGTCCTTATTGGGGAGCCGGCAAGGATTCTTGAGAGAGGGGACCCCTCCTTCTCCTTTCCTTAAGATGAAGAAGAATTGTTATGTCATTTCTAATTTCTTTGGTTTTGGTTTTGGTTTTGGGCTCTCACTTTCATTGTCACTCCCCCTCCTCCGTGGGACATAGGGAATCCCTACAAACCGCTAAAAGTCTCTTCTTATAAGATAAGATGACCCACTCTCCTTTTCATTCTAATTTTATTTCTCTCCCCTTCTTTTATTTTTATTTTTTAATTTTTAATATAACGAAAATTATTTATGCCTTCAAAAAATGATTGAGATTCGAACTTCAATTCAACTTACAAAATGAATTCTACCATATAAAAATGAATATTATATAATGAATAATTGACGAGCTTTAAGAGCTCAAAGTCATAATTTAGATTAAAAAGTTATCTAGGTTTTATTTGAGTTGCAATGCTTTATTATATTTTAATGATCAAATTGTAAATCAATGACAATGAGGCAAAAATAGTGTGGAGTGTATCCTTGAAAGAAGATTTCAAGACCCCATTGGAATTGACATTCGGGGCTGTTTTTTAATATTTTAAAACTTTGATGCGAGGAAGAATTTCTTGACATGGTAATTTAATAATAAAATAGTTTATAGTAACTTCAAAGACAAGTATAAGTTAATCATTGTTAATTATTTATATTACATTATTCTTAAACATAGTATAGAATTAATATTAAAGATCTCCAATTTGGAATGTAAAACCGTGTCTTTTGTATTAGTTGTTTAAAACTTAATTAGACAATGAAAATACTCCTGTTCAAGACTATTGTCGTGTCTCGTGTGTGAACGGGTGGGAGATAGACTTGATATATACATGCAAGAATTGTACATATAAACAATTTGTGAATTGTGATCAATACAAATATTAAGATTTCTTGTTTAATTAATCATTTATTTATCTGGGTAATTTTAAAAGGAAGCTGATATACATTTCCTTTCTTTTAAGATCCTTTATGTACGTAAGTCGAATTTTAAGAATTTTTAAAATTAGATTAATCCAACAAATTAATGGAAAATTCTTCCATTCAGTAATAAATCTACCTTTCCAAAACTAATTAATGGAAAATGCAGGAGTTTATAAATTTTTTATTTATCGTCTATTCCATAAGATTATGTGATGTTGACTTTGCCCGCAATGTAAATTTGAGAGTAATATTTATCAAGAAAGAAAACACAACATCAATTATAAATTGTATGAAGTGAATCTTTTATTTGTCAACTCAAAATATTTCTATATACTCTACTATATATTAAAACCCATGCCAATTAAGGTTGGTTGAGTTAGTAAGATTTTGAAGCTCTGCTTGTAAGGTTTAGGGTTCGAGTCGTGTAAGGTGGGTGATTTGTAAGAATCTGTAAGTCCTGAGACTTGTGGCATGCCCTGACCCTGAATTGGGGTAGCCTCCTCTCAGCTAATTTTTTTTTTTTAGAAAAAAAAAATCAAAACCCATTGATCTGTTTCTTTGATTTTCTATATATAGAAAAGTATAATTACAACTTTTTTTTTCTTTCATTTTGATGACAAGATGTTTTCTTTGAAATATATGTTGAATAAGAGTTGGCACAAATCATATCTAAAGGACATAATTAATTACCAAATATAATCCCTAGATTAATGACACTTTAACCACTGATAGATTATAGTAATTATACTGTTAAACACAATTGGCTTTGAGGAATCTAATCCCAATCTCCCATTATCAACAATTGGCTAATGATCAAAAAAATTGTACAATTGATTAATAATTGCATATCCATTTTCTTTCAAAGTGCTAGTTGAAATGTAAAGTTGCTACTTGAAGTTGTTTCTTTCCCTTTTTTAAACTCAAAGTTACCTTTTCAAATTATTGGACTGCAAACCTATGTACAAAAAGTTTTCTGAGAAACTCCCCTCATTTTAACTTTAGAAAGATTCTCTTCTCCAAAAAAAAAAAAATCAGTACCACTACTCTTGCAAAACCACAAATGAAAATAAAAGATTTCTTTGGTATTTGATAGTGCATATATATACAATAAAATGAAAAGTAATGTATTTCAGAGAGTTTTTTTTTTTTCATAATCTTATAATAGGCTGACTCGGCTCGAATGTATAGAATAATTAGTAGTAAACTGTTAAAACAGATATGTAAATTTGTAACTTACACTAAAAACTTACTATTGTCGATTATGAATGGGGTAGCACATGGAGGCTGCTAAGTAACTCAGCCTCCATCTGAGTTAAATTATGATAATATGTCATTCATTCTGACAAGGTGATGAAATCCCTCAGCAATGGCTGCATATGTTGTGTTTGAGTTTTGCAGAGAGAAAGAATAATTGTCAAGTGTTCTTTGGATGCCATACTAAACCTTACCAAAACAGCTGTGAATGTTAGATGCCGCACGGCCCACCTTTTGCTTGCCAATTCTTTTCATGACACAAATTATATGAATTATGAATTATGAATATGAAGCAAAATCGTATAGATGGATATGGTGGTTACACAAGAATCTTGTTTGACTCAAAATGACTAACATGTCCCCATCAAAATACCCTCTTCAAATAGTAAAACTTTTGACCCTCCCCATCTCTTCAAATCATGACCGTTAGATCCATATAAGATATTTCCCTACATTTAGGCTGGTGACCCTCCATTCCAGTTTTCTAATTAAGTAAATATATAAATATGCAATGGGGTCGAAGAGTTTCTTTTATATCTTTCTTGAATTGAGACATTTTGTACTGCAATGGTCCCATCCCATCTATTTGTTGAAATGCATACAGTTTTATGTAAAGAGAGAATTGCATGATTTGGTCTGTGGAAGTTGACAGAGGAAAGACGAAAGAATTTGGCCCTTAGTCTCTGCTATTGGATACCAACAACATGTTGTCTTTGTCTTTGAGAAAATAGTCAAGGAAAATGACTATAACATATATAATTTGCTTTTAGGGTGGTGTGTGGAGAGTAGTAGTAAAAAAAGTAGCTCAATATGAAGTTTCCTTTGCAAATGATCATCACAACAAGCTAAAAGCTCTCAACAATGCAAACAAAAGAAGGAAAGGAAAGGAAAAAGTGTGAATTTGAAGCATTCTTGTATGGTGGTGTTTTTGTTTTTATTTCTTCTCTCATGAATCATATATCATCATTTGTCTTTCTTTCCCAAACCCATTGATTAACCTAATTGGGATATAGTTTCACGAGGTGCATATAAATACAGAAAATTGGATCAGCCGTTTAAATTAAGAGTTTAGTATTCTACCAACAGAGATCGATCTCACGCGTGATCGATAACCATGTCTTATATATGACATTAGCAAATTTAAATTCAATATTGGACAAAGTGTTTCGTAACGCATCGACAGCCTTGAGTAGGAAGTAACCTTGGAAACTACATGAGTTATTTCTAGGATGTTGGGTAAAGAGTATAAAAACTGCCCATTTTTGTACAACTCGAATCCAATATATATGGAGGTAAAAGGGATTCTCAATTTCATGAAGCATAAGTACTGTTTGCGTATAGGAAAAAGGTGGGAGGAGTAAACGACTAATAAATACGACACAAGGTTCGTGCGTTGGAGAGAAATAATTGTGTTGTTCTCTAGGGACATATAATATGAACATTCCTTTGTAAGTATTCTAATCAAATCCAAATTTTACATTGGGTAATTTGTATGAAAAAAAATTGCTTGATTCTAACAACACAATCAATAATTCCAATAAATAAATAAATAATTCCACACCATAACAATTTGAAACTGCTTTTGAATTGTGAGGTAATTAAGGTATACTATGTGATAACTAATTGATGAATTGATAATGTTTCTCAAGCTCAACTACCCACTTGCTTCTTTTGAGAGCCCAATGTCTTACACCTTTATTACTAGTTAACAGTTACATTATTATTTTATTATTACTATTGTTTTCTTCCAAGTATACTTTATTAATTACAAGCATTTATTGATAGGTGGTTATTATTTAGAAAGCTACAAAATAAGTTTGAGAAGAGAGACTTGAAGTTGGTTTTCCTTGATAAAGAATAATTTGTTTGGATTTTGTGTTTGAAGATATAATTTGAAGTGGGCTAGATATTCACTATCATGCACGTATATATGGATAGATTCCCTTCTCAAATGCCTATGAAAGTTTTTATGCTTTTTGGTGAAGATGTTGACACATACAATTTTATGTATGAATTTGGAAAATTACCAATAAATGATATTAATTAAAAGGGAATGTAATTGCTTAAATTACCTCTTCTGCACAAAGTTTGAATTTATAAGGATCATATAAGTACACACTTTATCAGGTTGCCATTAGCCTTGGGAAACTTTAGGTCAACTATATATGCTTGCAATATTTCACAATCTATTTCACCAAAAAATAAAAAAATACTTCCTCCGTCCCATATTATCTGTCCCTTTTGGGTCAAATCAATCAAACATTTGACCTTTAATTACCAAATATATATATATATAATCAAATTTTCAAAAAATATGTTTTGAAAAGTTTAAAAGACTTAACTTAATGAAAACATAATTTTTTAAAATTTATTTATATATAATTTTTTATAATTAAAGGTCAAAGTTAGGAAACTTTAACCCAAAAGGGACATATAATATGAGACTGAGGGAGTATTTCACAATCTATACGTACAAGTCAATAATTACTTTTAATTAAATTGACTTCTCATATTTCTAAAGAAAAAAGCTATATATTTGCTAATTTAGTGTATTAAAGTGGGTGCACTTTAGCTATAAAATAAAATAACCGATCGACATTTATGTCTTAAATTAAAAATAAAAATCAACCAGTGTATAAATAAATTTAAGTATTATTTTTGTGTATGGTCACCCAAATATTAATTCCTATATATACATCATTTCGAAATGGTAATCCGAAAGTATCAAATTGAAAGTTTATATTCTTAAAGAGTGTGAATCAATGACTTTGGCTATTCTTGGTGGACCTAAATATTATTGTGGATACAATATAGCCGAGGAAGGAAAAAGATTTCAAGAAGTATTGTCATTTTTTTTCTTGGTTACAAAATCGTAGTCATTCGTTTTTGTTTAAATTTCATTGTAAAGTAAATTAAATTATCAAAAATAGTTTGTATATATATAAAATATATATATATATTAGGGGTCTGAAAATTGAGCAAAGATTTAAACCTTATATATATATTAACCCTCTTATAAATCGAGGGCTGTTCGACATATGCTCCGACAAGGGAATCGTAAGGCAGATTCTTTTGTAGCCATTATGGCTTCATCATAATGCAATCAAGTGAGCCTTTTTTAAGGACTTCTATACCTCGTTGCAGTGCAAAACTTTGTGGTGAGGGTGTCTTTGCATTTCTAGTTTTTTGTTTCCTTCTATTTGTTTATATATGTACCTACATAAAATTCGACAAAATTAATGGCTTTATTAATATTAATATTACTAGACTACAACAAGGAGCCATTCAATTACATAATGTCATGTGAAAAAATAGAAAAAGAAATCCTAGAGTATGTTTTTTTGTCTCTAATAATTACACTTCCATGAAAAAAAAATGAACCTCTAATTTCTTTATTTAATTTTTTTGAAGGCAATTCAAATCTTATTTATTTAATTTGATTTTCAAAATAGAAAAAATCATTATTTAACCTCATTTTTAATTAATGTTCAATACTCTTTTCCATAGTAACCAGAATCAGACCGGAGATTGATTCGGTGAGAGGTACATAAAAATAGTAGTTTTATTGAAATGACAATTATTTGAGAAAGGAAAGAGTAATAACTTTTAATGTTCTAACTTTCTATCAAGGTTAATTAGGAAGGTACAGTAGTGAGTGCAAGCTCATAAGATTAATTGCTCTTAATGACCTATGATAGTAACAAATAGTTAACAATTATATATGTTAATGAAGAAATTATGAGTAATAAAACATCTTAGCATATTTTTGCCTAATTAAGTTTACTGTCAAAAAGAACAATGTTTATGATGACAGATGGAATATCGAATTATATTGTTACTAAAAGAAGTTCAATTTCATTTTTATTTAACTTAAAAAATACCAGTGACACATGATCATGAGCATTTGACTAAACTAGTGATATTCTTAAACCTTGAAATTTTAAGTTTAGGTATCACCAGTGGCGAATCCAGGAAAATTTTTTAGGGTGAGCACAATATGTATTATATACATCGACTACAAAAAGTTAGATTTAAAAATATTATAATTATTTTATAAAAGACTTGGATAAAAGTATCATAATAAATAAATTTTTTACCATTGTAGGGATTTAGGAACACCTTATATATATCATTGTGTACATCAATTAAAGACAAGGAAATGAATGCAGGATTTAGGACTTGAGAGTTAGGGGAAGAAATTTTGGTTTTTAAATTAAGGGAATCACCCGGTCATTAATAAAACTTGATGGCTCATGGATTATGAACTATGGGGCACAATGAGTTATCGATCAATAAAGAATGGGCACACATAATCAAATGAGGGTGAGTACCATCCAAAATTATAATCAGATATGAAGGAATTAAGGAATTGAGAGCGGGCACGTGCCCACCCTAATGCTAGAGTACATCCGCCCCTAGGTATCACAGCATGTGGCACATATATAAAATTAACTATGATTATAATGAGATTTTCACATACTCTAAACAATTTAAAAATTCTAATAACTTATATTTCAGATGTTGGTTGAAGTGACCAACAAATGTTGGTTGAGGTGATAACATTCTCTAATAATGTCAGTTAAGGATGAGAATATGATTTCGAATCCAGAAGCATACTTAATTTATTTTATTCACTTTTTAAATGTCGAAACATTTGGAAGTACAATTGTTGAGAGAATTTTACCTTTTTCACTTTCGCGATTCGATATTGATTATTAGATCAATAAATGTAGAGATCATACCTTTAGTTGTGAAAGAAAATAAAAGAAAAGGAGGTGAAAAATCAATAAAAAGGAAAATATAAAGAAGGAGAAAGCATATATTATATAGCATAGCCATGTTATGTAAGAAGAGAAAGAGAGAGGGGGATGACGAAAGGGAGGCTTGTCTTGATGCAAAGCAAAGAAGATACGAAATAAGAGAAGGAGAGATGGGCAAAAGGTAAGGCCTTTGGTGGCCCCCAAAGCATCCTTTCCATATAACGACACATTTCTCTCCATGAACAGTGACAGCAACCCCCCTTAACCCTTCCCTTCCTATTCATTTACTCTTTCTCCAAATTTCCCCCTTTTTCTTCCATAAAAAAAAATCCCAAAAGTTAAAAAAAATTTCTTTAAAAAAAGGGAAATTTTATATTTTACTTATAATACTACTATATAAGAATACACCAGAGGGAAAAAGAGACAGAGAGATGGGTATGCATATGGAGAGAGATAGACATGTATGTATTTGTTTATGCATATATGACATGAAATGATTGAGTTTAGCCATTAAAAATTTTCTTTTTTCTCATTTTTATAAATCAAAAAACAACAACTGCTGAGAAAGAGGGAGAAGAGGGCAAAGAAAAATAGGTCTTATACTTTTGATTGTTTTCTTTCTCTTCAACTCTCTCCGGATTGTAGCTGTCTCCTCTTATATATACTTTCTTCTTGGTATTTTGTGGGTTTTTTTTATCTGTTAGATTTTTTTTTCTTCCCTTCTCTCCTTGTTTCTTAGTGGATTTGTATCTGAAAAAATAAAATTCAAAGAGGGGGAAGAGTTGAAGCTATTGGGGAAGAAGTGGTGAAGTGAAAAAAACAGATCCTTTCCAAGCTTCCCCCATGGCTACAACAAATACCCTCTATTTTGCTTTGGTTTCAAGTTTTACAAATCCCAAGAGAGGGATGATAAAGAAAAGTATGTATAAGAGAGAAAAAAGCTGAAATTTTATGCCGATTTTGGTAATTTGGGTCATTTCTGATGAATTCTAGGTTTGGTGACAAGAAAGAAGAATAACAACAAGTGAAGAAGAAGAAGCTCAAGGTAACAACAAGAAGAAGAAGAATTGAGATATGGCGGCCGCCTCATCATCGACACCTTTCTTCGGAAACAGGGAAGAGAATCAAAACCAGATGATTCAACAACAACAGTCATCTGGAGCAACACCCACTTCCTCAACTGCTCCACCCACAACTGCACCAGCTCAGAAGAAGAAGAGAAATCAGCCTGGAACCCCAAGCAAGTATTCTAACCCCATTTACATATCTGGGTTTTTTTTTCTTTTAACTCTTTTTAAAAAAAAAGGCTTAGCACATGTATCCAATGAACCCTAATGTAAAAATTGGTCAGTTTTCAATCATAATTGATGTTAGACATTGTTTTTTTGGTTCAAAACTTGAAACCCAAAAAAGGGTATTGTTCATTTTTTTCTAATAATTTGTAGTTTGGCATTATATTGGTGAAACAGATCCAGATGCAGAAGTGATAGCACTATCTCCCAAGACTCTAATGGCAACAAACAGGTTCATTTGTGAGGTATGCAACAAAGGGTTTCAAAGGGAGCAAAACTTACAACTTCACAGAAGAGGACATAATTTGCCTTGGAAGCTGAGGCAGAAGACTACAAAAGAAGTGAAGAGGAAAGTTTATCTTTGCCCTGAGCCTACTTGTGTCCACCATGACCCTTCCAGGGCACTTGGTGACCTCACTGGTATCAAAAAGCATTACTCAAGAAAACATGGCGAGAAGAAATGGAAGTGTGAGAAGTGTTCTAAGCGTTATGCTGTTCAGTCTGATTGGAAAGCTCATTCGAAAACTTGCGGCACTAGAGAGTACCGATGTGACTGTGGAACTCTTTTCTCAAGGTAAACAAAAAAAAATGAAAAGCTTTAATCATTTACATAATCATTAACATTTCCTTTAATCATTCTTCTTCTTCTTCCTTTTTCCTTTTTTCTTATTAGGTCTTTTATGAAAGTTGACAAAGTTTTTTAAAAAATGGGTGTTTGAAAGATTTGGGGACTGAGAGTTTGGGAAGAGAAAAAGCCTGTTCTTTTGTTTCACCTTTTTGGATTACTTGTCTTTTAGATTAGATCTCTCTTTCTTCTTCTCTTTTAAACGACTGGTTGCACGTGAATAATAATAATAATCCTCTCTGAAACTGCCATGGCTGATGAGGATTCAACTTCAAACGTACTTCAAAAAAAAAAATCTTTTCATTTTTTTACTATACTAAAATATACTCACACTGAATGATAGGGGAAAAGATAAATTTAAAAAAAAATAGTAAAACTAATTTTTATCTAAAATTTTTTGTTTTGTTTTCCTCGGTAACACCGCCTTACATGTTTTCCCCTTATTCACGTGTTGTTAATTTATACGTTGTCAGGAATGGATGTTGTTAACTGGATTTGTTCTCATGTGAGAGCTTTTTTTTTTTTTTTTAACTCATTTCTTCCCTTCAAAAAACGTTAGGGTTAAAAAAAAAACACAAATTTTATCTATGGGTCATGAGCAATTCGAGGACAATTCTTATTCCTTAAGAGTTGCAGGCAGCTGGAGAAAGAAATGGGTATTTTATTCTTTCATCAGTCATGGCTTATTGGTCATGAAAATAAATGGTTTGTCATTTATTATAGAAGGAGAGGTTTCACAGATATGGAAAAATATTCTTTGCATGAATGATAGAATACTGTTTCAGGGTTTTTTTTCCATTTCTTACATATAGTCTTAGAATTTAACATGCTTCTCTGGGATTTCTGGTTTTTCATCAACCTGGAAATGATTCCCCTTACTTCATTTATTACACAACTCCATCTCTTAATGGTATCCTTCCAAGCTTTCTTCTCAATTCTTCATAAAATCATCTGTTCTTTTCTTGATTATACTTAGTTTTCTTATGATTAATTTCTCACTTCTATTCCTTTCCTTCGATTGAGAGAAAGAAATGGTCGGAAAGTAGTAGTGAAAATGGTCACGCATGATCTTCAATTCAATGGTCCCCCGCCCCCATGCATTTTCAATCAAACATGTCAACCAAAATTAGTTCACACCTTTTGTTTCCATTCTAACTTTCATCATTCCCTTAGATTTTTTCTGTATTACCTTTTTTGACTTTGGGTCTTTGATTACATATCAATGGTTGACTTAATTAACCCCATTTTTGTTTTGCAGACGTGATAGCTTTATCACGCACAGGGCCTTTTGCGATGCATTGGCTCAAGAAAGCGCTAGGCACCCTACCAACTTAAGCGCAATGGGGAGTCATCTATTCGGAAGTAATCATGTGGGTTTGGGACTATCTCAGGTTGGTTCTCAAATCCCGTCATTGCAGGACCAGAACCAACCATCGAGCAACATGCTCCGGCTGGGAAGTGCAGCCGGAGCAGCAAAGTTCGAGCATCTTATGCCTCCATCGAACCCATCTTCGTTGCAAAACATGCCAACATCTGCATTTTTCATGGCTGATGCAAATCAAGGTTTCCATCATCAAGATCATCATCAGTCTCACCATGGCCATGGTGGACCCTTTCTAAACAAACCATTGCATGGGCTTATGCAACTTCCTGATCTTCAAGGAAACACTAACAATTCCAATGCATCCGCCAATCTTTTCAATTTAGGCTTCTTTTCAAATAACAGCGCTGCAAGCAGCATGAGTAACAGTGAAAATGCCAGTGGTGGAACACCTAACATGCCGAATTCCGGGTTCTTAAGCCCTAACCAGTTTAGCGGTGGTAATGGCGGCGGTGGTCAAGGCTCGGCGATGTTCTCGACGAACATGGGTGATCAGGTCGGTTCAGGACTCTCCTCTCTTTATAGCACTTCAATGCAACACGAGAACATTTCTCCACACATGTCAGCCACTGCATTGCTTCAAAAAGCTGCTCAAATGGGTTCAACAACAAGCAGCAACACTTCCTCTTTGCTTAGAGGCTTGGGAAGTTCTTCATCAAGTGGGACTAAATCCAACTTCGGCAGTAACTACGGCGGTGGTGGCGGAGGAGGAGGAGGTGGAGGTGAAACCCTAAGATCACAGATGGAAAACGATAGCAATCTTCAAGGACTAATGAACTCTCTTGCAAATGGGAACTCTTCCATTTTCGGCGGCGGCAATGGCGGCCATGGCCAAGATGGAAGCTTCGGCGGGTTTAGCGGAAGTGGGATAACACTTGATCATCATCAACAAAGCAGTAATGCCAGTTACTGTAACGTGAATGAGGCGAAGCTACATCAAAATCTGGCGGCGAGAATCGGCGGAACCGATAAATTAACATTGGATTTTCTTGGTGTTGGTGGAGTGGTGAGAAATATGGGCGGAGGATTTTCGCAGAGAGATCAACATGGGATGAATATGAGCTCTTTGGATGGCGCCGAAGTGAAGTCTGATCAAGCAAGTCAACAATTTGGAAGTGCCAAACTTCTCTGAGTATTTGGTTGGTCGAGCAAGGCGGGCGCTTAGGCAAAAGGCTATAGCTAGCTTCTAGGTTAATTATATTCTAGGTGACCAAAAAAAAAGAAAAAAAATTAAACTCTTTCTTGGGTTTTCATTTCGCAAGGTGTTTTTAAGGTTTACTCTTAGAATATTCAAATGAAGTTATTTTCCTTTTCAATACTCTCTTGTCCTTGCTTTCTGCCATAAACAGAGATGGTAAGAAATTAAAAACCAAAAAAAAAAATCCCTTCTCTCTTTTTTTCTCATTTATTTTCTTCCTATATATACTACAATTTTAATTGGATACAAATTAAGTCACTTTACATGGAAATTTCCTAGTCTTTTCTTCTTCTTCTTCTTGTTTTTTCTTAGCATGTAGATATCTAGACAAAGCATATTTTCATTATTACTTTTTCTGTCTAATTTTATGGTCAAATGTAGTACTTTCCAAGTTAAAAAGTTAATTTGGTATTTAATTATGAATTTGTTGTGCAAAAATTATAAATTTAAATCTTTAATTTGAAAAGTATGATATTGAATTTTCACTATTGATAAGCAAAATAATTAAGCCATGAGAAAATTTAGAAGGCTGAGCCCTGCGAAGAAATATTAATCTTACATTAAATTAATATATAAATTGTGTCAAAACCAGGGGGGAATCAGATCAGTGACTTCAAGAATCTTAACATGCTGACTACATTCCAACGAACTCGACAAGGCAATGATTATTTTATTTCTTTAGCTCTTCATTTTTATCATTTGTTTAATTCTTTTGATTAATATCTTTATGAATAATGAATTATATAATTTTGGGTGAATTTTCTTTTTTATTATATAAGTTATTAGCTAATCTTGTAACAAAGAATAAGACAGAGATTATATGCTCTCTTTGTAATATCTTAAAGAGAATTTGTTTGGCCACCTAATACCTAACCCCAACACTAATAAACTAGTTAATTAATGAATACTAAAAATAAACTAAAATCTTAATTAATTGCAGAAGTTCAGGTCTTTTGTTGACATTCTTTAACGTTCTCAGTTCTTTTCTGTCTTCTTTATTTTAATTTTTATGGCTATTTTCAATTGTGCATACATAACTTAAATATTCCTTCATGTTGACTCGATTCATATAGGTAGCTTATAGGCCATAGTAATAACATGCTCTCTTCTTTTTTATATTAATCACTATTATAATTCCTTTTTTTATAGAAGTTAATTATATATACCACAACAGGGGATTTGAATTTTAGATTTACAGATCAAACTTCTTAAAGATTATTAATTTGAATGATCAGATGGTCATTGAAATTATAAATTATGAAGTCAACACTTTATTGCCCCATAGATACTACTTATCTACTTTGAGGTTTTCCTCATCATCATATTTTAAGCTTTTAAGGGCTGTTTTGTTCGGGAAATTGAGATATGCCAATGCCAAGGGGATGGGTAGGAATGCGTATGATTAAGTGAAATGGTCGAGTATCTGGCAGTAATCGAATATTCACCCGTCGAAGTGGGTAGGTATTTGGATTCGTATATATTGCCACCACCACATGTACCTAAATGTGTGTGGGAATTCGGGATTTCCAATGACAATCTACAAACATTGATACATTTCACAATACCCAAACAATATAGTGAGTGAGGTATATATTTACTAACCCACGAACCAAATGACCCTTAAGCGTATATAAGCCAACATTTTTATTTTTTTTACCTAATTTCCAAAAAAGATTTTAACATTATTACAAGGATGGGTGGCTGAGTAAGATTGTTGGGTCATTGTTTTGTCTGTGAAAATAAAAGATATTTAATAGTAGTAATTAATTAGTGTGATATTATTTTGGAGTTGGAGGGTAGCGTTGAGGTTGGAATCGGGACACACACTGAGAGTGTTGGTCAGAAATTTCTGTGTAATTTCAGGTAAGGCAGCGCACAGCAAGCAGATAAAAGTGTCCAGAATTGTTCGTTATGGTAATTATTGGGAAACTCATGTTGGCAATTTTGTCGCCATTGTTGTCTTGTTTTTCACTTTATGGAATCAACTTTAGTCCGTGAACTGCCAAACTCTTGACAGTTTTATTCCTCCAAAATAGCTACTATAGCTAGAAATTATATACTTATATCACACTCT